>JAJJWW010013322.1:109786-138406 GCA_023531295.1 Papaver armeniacum | reverse complement strand
CCATTTTTAGGGATTCGCAACGGATGTCGCGGCCGCTCAGTCGGCCGGGCTCAGAACTGAGAGCAAAGTGACGTTTCAAAACACGGTGTTGTCATTTTTTCGCAACGGCATAAGCTCAGATTGCGACTCTTGGTCAGCAACGGAGATTCTCAACGCAATCTGAGTCTAGCACTGCATTTATTCTCAACCAAGGTCCATGGCTGCTAAACTATTTCTAATTACAGGAATACCCCTACCCGGAACTAAAATATTATTGGTTCTGGTTCTAATTTACTGGTTCTGGTTCTAACTTAGCAACAGAATACAGACGTTGCTAATTTTTTGCAAAAAAAAAAAAAAGGGTCAAGTCTTCATTGACCTGGTCAAAATCCATTCCCCCCACATTTACCCCCTGCAGTTACTCCGGTCCCCATATTCAAGCATTCCACAGATATACAAACCATGACACATTCATTCACTTTCATTTCCACATTCACCATTATGAAAAAAGAATTCTTCAATTGAAGTTAACAACAAGTATGAGTTTTTGATACAAACTATGTCATTCATTTAATGGACATAATACACAAAAACATACTTAATTCCTAAGTTCAGCTTTGTAGAAAGTTCCAAATTCTAAGTTCTCAAAATCCTAAGTTCTTCTAACTTAAATCTCTATAAGGAGATACTACATTATAACTTACAAATCTTGCTAACTGCTAAGGGACCTAATGATCTGTCTGCTTTGTCTGCTTTGTTCTCCAACCTTTCCGATCTCATGAGCATTATTCAATTAACTCATTCGAACAAAGCATCACAAATTCTTCTAATCAAGCTAATACAAGGATGCAAGATATATAAACAAATGGATTAACTACAATACAACAACAAAGTAATGAGATGCAAGTGAACTACAAACTGAATATGCTACTAAGCTAAAGCATGAGATGGAGATAAACAACTAAGTTATAACAACAACGAAGAAAATAGAAGACTAAACGCATATGCGGTCGTTCCTATATGCGTTTAATACCTTCCAACAAGTATTAAAGGAACAAACTCGATAACAAAATTTGTTACACAGTCTTTCAAGCACTTGATAAAAAGAAAAGCCACTTTGAAATGACGAGAGTGTATTTCGTGACCTCAAAGCATCTTCATGCAATCGATCCATCTTCCCACGAACTATGCCCTACAAGAAAACCAAGGTAAGTGTTTGATTACTTAAACGATTTTTTAAAAGAAAGTTGCCTCTATAACAATGCTTAACATGACATTGAAGTTGATTGAAATAACCGTTAACTATGGTAACTTCTGCGTGTAAGTTATTAATGAATACGAATTTGGAAAGGTCGATGGATGATAAATAATGGCTCAAAGATGCTATTGTTGATAGTCCAGGTTATTGAAAGCAACTTAATTTACTCATGCACTTCATACAAACTAATGAGATCCACAAAGAGGAAAATTAAGAAAATATGGATTACAAGGGAACACTCACCATAGATTCATACTCGAATTGGTACAACAAAGTAGCTAAAGGAAGTATGCACTTGGCTATGGACTACAAGGACGACGATAACTAACATAGATTGCCCTCCACAGATGAAATGACTCGAGGCATCTGTTCTGATACCTGAACATACTCAAAACAAAAAAGAAACAAAAGAGTGATCAACATTCATTAAGCCAAATGATCCTGTAAAAGCGGAAAGAGAGAAGAATTTGTTCTAATACTTGGAAGTGGTGTTACAGCTTAAACATGGTACTAGCTTTCTACTTGTGGAGGTGATTCTATTAGTGACAATGGTAATGGTTCTAGTTATGTTGGTGGAGTTGAATATCGTGATCATTGCAGTGGAGTCGGTGGTGGTAGTAACGAAGATGGGTCTGGTAACGGTTCAAGTTTGATCTGGATTTGTTAGCCACTCCCGACAAATGACAAGCACCAGCAGCTTTTTCCAAATAACAAATAGTAAATATTTCAGGAGAAGGATGTTATTTACTCGAAGGAAATAATAGTCCTAAGAGAAATGTGGAATGTGTTACAAAGGGGAGACACAACAATGTTACTTCTCGCAAGAAGAGTTTCAAGACATAAGAAAGAGATCTTTGGTTGATTAGCTAGTCTAATGCTCCAATACTGACATGAAAAGAAGATGGAGGTTGTAAGTGGTAGCCAGAATATACTAGCTGAGGACCCGACCTACAAAACAACAAGAAGACATAAATAAAATTAAACCCCTGAACTATCAACGTGGAGATTCATGTGCAAACAACTATGTACTCAAGGTGTAGATACTCACTATCATGCTTAACACATATGCGTGATATCAAATTCCGAGATGCAAACAAGATAAGTGCACACCATATAGGTTCGGATATGATACACTAGATGTTTGGAACACTCCAACTTCTCGAAACGTCTAAGAGATACCTCGAGGTGGTAAAGTCTAGGCGCCAAACTCAAATCAATGGCGTAAACTTTCTCTCCATTGACAAAAGGATCCTCGAAAACAAAGAAAAAACAACAATCGTTTATCAAAAATACTACTAAAAAACTAAGTATAGTACAAACACCACGAGCATGTAGAAACGAGAGGAGGGATAAGGGATGAGAAACACATACATCAACAGCAAAAAGTTCATTGCATTTGCAATAATATTTAATAGCAAAAAGTTCATCGGCACCATAAACACTTCCTAGTTTCCCATAGTGTATTTTTCTTTTCTTTGCATTAGACGTTTCTTAAATTTCAGAACTAGATGTACTCAAAGACCTAATATACTGCAACAATTTGAATGAGATTTTAACAATGATTAAGAGCTAAAAATATGCCCTATCAGAAAGCTGTAAACACTCAGAAGCAAGTACCATAGAAAATTGCAATAATTATGCTATGCAGGAGAAAGAATACGCGAGTAAAGTCACAGTGTGTCGATCTCGGACGGACAAAGGGAGGATAGCTTTGAGCTCGTCCGTCAGAAAAATTAAAGATTTATTAAGTGATAGTCTCGATATCGAGATGTGTTTGGTGACTCAAAAGCTACCTCTGTGTAGAAAGGAAGCTTTTACTTTCACTTCTTCCCACCCACCCCTACCCGAATCCTTTACACCTGAATACAACCACACCCTCAACAGCAACATCTTCTTTGTTACTTTCAACATCCACTTCATCTCCTTCCTACGAATATCACAATTACAATTGCAATCACATTCAATAAAATCAAAAAAATCAAAAAAACAACCCAACAAAAGATTATTGATTGATCCACTTACTCATAACACCCTCAACTCGGTTAATCCTCGTATTGTGAGTTCAACAAATCGATTCAAAAAGCTCCAAATTACAGAAAATTGGAAACCCTAATTGAAAATTTTAGGAAAAATTGATAAAAAGAATAGTGAATAGAGAGTTATATCAAATACCTCAACACGAGATGAATAAATTGAATATTACTTAGTGAAGAAGAAAAATATACCTTGGTAAGATCAAGGTTGATCACATGAGCAACTCTAGTGACATCTAAACCACGAGATGCAACATCTATGGCGACCGGACAAGTGAGTTTGGAGGTGAAGTCGCTGCGTGGGTGTAATATAAACTCTACGCATTTATTTAACTTAATTCGGATACATAAGAGCATGGAGATACCAGTAATATTAGATGAGCTATTTCGATAATTGCGAAGAGTCGCTTTCTTTCACTTTGGCTACGACCACCATGAAGAGAAACAACGTGCAGAGTCATTGAGCCCATCGTAGCCTACATCTAGTGATGTTGAGCCCATTGTGATATTTTTCGATAACAAGACGCCGTTGTGAGTTGTTGTAGTCGAGCTATCTCAATTGTTCTTGGACTTCGACATGGTCGAGCTAGCTCAATTATTCTTGGACTTGGACAGTTGGACATGGTTGAAAACCCGAGCTTGCATTTAACTCATCTACAAATAAATACGTTATTAGAAAATTTCGATTTGACAAGTATAAACAAATATGTAAGTGGACTTGAATATGTTCCTATCAAAATCCCGATTTTGACTCGTGAAGACAATCATTAACCTCCATAAGACCTAATTTTGGACATTCGGCTCTACCGCAAAAAGCAAAAACATTGGCAAAGATGGTATCGCCTAGAGGACTAAACGAACATATGCTAAGTACTCGAAATTCGAAACGAAATATCTCTAGAGCCCAATACCTTAGTTCCATAACTGACCGCATCTTCAAGTTTTCCTTTACCTAGAGCTGTTTTCGAGGAATCCAAGAGTTGTGGTTCATATGCTGATGGGCAAACAACTTCCTGCAAACAAAATTAGATACAGTGAATGAAAGAGCATGGTTATAATTAAATACCCCTATATCAATACAGATTTATAGCTATAACACGATTTTTTTTTCTTTGTAATGTTAACCCATGAAGCGAATACAGAACTGCTCAAGCAACGAGCAACCAACGAACACTCATTATTATCATCACCACCCTACAAGTCAATAACTAGAGATTCGTCAACAAAAACCTCCCAATCAGATAAAATATCTTATCAATATATATCCTAATAACCCACCATGGATCTACATTTATTGCTGCTATCGAGGAGGATCTACATGGTAAGAAGCAAAATGAAAAAGGATAACGTAAAAACTAGATTATTACCAGAATTTGATGATATACAAACGTACTAAGAGCCTCCCCACTGACTGTTTTTATTTCAGGTTTGAAGTATTTGACAAAATCCATAAAAGAAATATACACAACACGTTGGTTTGGGTTATGACATTCGGAGCCAAATTCTTGAACGTATATGCCAAAAAGGCACACTTCTACACCTTCAATCTCTTGAAACAAGAGAATTACCTGGAGGAAACATTTCCCAATACATCAAATCTTGTCCCCTTAGAGGCACTAGAATCCACTAACAATTGTATATTGTCCAGAAAAAGCATAATCCAAGATCCCCATAATAGATTGTGAGAAAGATAAAATACCTTGGACTTGTAAGGGAATTCTGAAGGATAATTTTCTTGTTGAAATATTTTCTGAAAATGTGGATTGACTTCCAACATTTTGTCAACAGAAGATACAACTCGACTATAAGTGATTCTCGCACTGGGATCTAGAAACCCCGACTACAATTAGTTCACATGTACCGGCAAGAATAAGAAATGAAGTTGTATAACGATCAACGTAAAGATAACAGGATATAGAAGAACATGGATAATCACCATCGTGCATAATGCCAATATAATATCTCTATGGTGCAACACTAGTGGATTATTGATTTTTACCACTTCTGGGCTTTTCAAAAACAACTGGCATTTGATTGGTGGTACTATCCCTGCTTTCATTCACAGTTGTTTTATCAAAAAAATTAAAAAAATTAAACTTGTTGCAATATCAGTTTGTTTTATAAAGGCCAATTTTTAGTGGTGTTTGGTAGGTTTTGTCTCAGTTGTAAAACGACTGTGAGGAAAAGAAGATTCTATGATGCATGTTTTTGGCGGGATTTATCGTGCCAGAAGCAATGGGTTAGATGATGAGCCTAAATGGATCAAATGGTGACAGATTAGAATCCTAGGTTGTATCAATTGTATATATTTCTCTTCTCTCTCACCTTTCTCTTCTACATTTCTCTCAGTTCTTCTTTTTCTCTCACTTCTCTCACTTCTTCTTACACAGAAAAGAAAAACCAGAGACAAATAAAAAATCAAAGCCAGAAAAATCCATGTCTAACTAGTGATTCAAAACCCTATTTGTATTCTATATCCGTAAACCTCCCTTTTCTCAAACCCAATTTCTCTTTGTTTCTTCAAAACCCTATTTTCAATTTCAATTCTCATCAGGTAATGTTTGATTTTAGAAAGTCAATTTTTTTTCCAATTTCTTTGCTGTTTTTTTGATCGATTCAATTTCTTTGCTGTTAGGGTTTGAACTTAATTTTTGTGTTTTTTGTTTTTGAATGTAAAAGTGCATCAGTGCAGATTAATCTTCGTATAACTCCATCACTTTGATTGTATTTGAATTTGTTATAGGTTAATTTCATGATAGATTGTCAGTTTCTTTTTCAATTTCTTTGATAGTGTTTTAATTGAAGTTCCTTTCTTTTTGAATTTTGTGTAGAAGACCTTCAGGTGCAGTTCTTCAGGTATACCTTCTCGATCAAAGATTTGTTTTACTATTTTCTATGGTTTCAAAATCTTTTCATACTGTACTTTGATTCATGTTTAGTGTGTTTGTATGATGTACTACCTTTTGGGAAAGAAAGTTTCGTGATTGTATGGTAAATCAATTTTATAAACCCTAGAATGTTTGTTCTTGTTTTACTGATTTCTTGATATCCTGTGGTTGGATGAGGATGAAATTTTGATATGTTATGCTTACATATGTCAGGAAAACTCGCTTAAAATTTCAGGAAAATCGGACTAGGAAAAGTAGCAGAAACTGATGTATTACAGAGACATAGTTTGTAGAACTTTGTATTACGTGGCAAAGTTTCCAGACCTCTAATTGAGTACTTAGACTTAATGTATTTCTCTGATTTTTGGATATGTAGAACCCATTTTCATGATGAGGAAACTGTAAAAATTTCAAACTAAATGGATCAGGTTAAGTACCCCAAATGGGGAATTTTTCTCTAGTTGGGTCTGTCAGAATTCAGTTTTGCTGGAGTATATAAATTCAGTCGCATCTTGATATTTAACCGTACTTTTCTTTATAATTTATATGCAATGAGTTTTCTATAGTTATGAATATGTGGTGAAAATTTCACTATGATCCGATAAGCATATATACAGTGTGAGTTTCATAAATACAGTGCATAATGTAGATATGTAAATGGGCTGTAAGCGTTTAGAATTCAAATGGTGGTGCTGCTGAACTTGTAGGTGGTTTAGATGTTCTTTGAATTGTGAAATGGGTTTGGTTTTGCACAAATTGTCTCACTAATTTTGTTCAATATCTCCTCGGATGTCTACACACACTAACCTTGCTTAGATGCTAGACACATGAGCTTCACATTCATTTAGCTTCAGAAATTAATACTCAAGGGGAAATCCAGTTTAAATTTGAGTGATTTTCTTTCACTATTCTTATTTTGTTCTCGTCTTACACATTTGTATTCAGGGAATATCCTATTACTACTCTTCGGACAGGTTTTCTTGTTACTTAAATATATCTCTTGATCCCCCACAAGTGTTATGTATAAGTTACACCCCAGAATACAGACTTGGTGTATAAATTTGGTGTCCTGCTATAATTAGAATCAGTTTACTTGATATTTTCTAGTGAGAGATAGTTGCTACCATCGGTTAGTTTCATACTATCTGAACAAGGAACGCCGAACTACGGTTGTGCTTGATTCATGTTTAGTGTGTTTTCATGATGTTGTTACAGTTGAATTATGATCTTTTTTATGTTCTTACAGTTGGCTTTTGATTTTGTGATGAAACCTCATGTTCTACTTTTAGGTAGTTGTGTTCAAGTTATGGAGTTGTGTTTCTATAGCATGAATTGATATATATTGATGTTCTTCTTTGTTCTATCATGATTTAGTTGCAGAGATAGAAAAATTATTTGCAGATGTGTAAGAATTGATTGTTTGGAGTTTAGTTTTGTACTTAATATTCTTTTGATAAGGTGCTTTGAACCATTGCTGCATTGTTTAGATGTACATATCATTTTTTTCACGTTTGAGTTGCATAATTTGAGAACTCATAACCAGGTTGCATATTTTGTACTAGAACAATTTGGATCAGGTTATCTTATTGTTCACATTGTATCTTGAGGTTTTGAATCTGTAGTGCCTTTGGTTTCTAGTTTTTTTTTTTTTGGGTAATCTGCAGCTTAGGTGCCACAAAATTTCATCATGTTGTGTACTGGGATTGGACAAGAGCAGCTTAGGTGCAGTGTCATGAGAAGGCACTCATATTTATATTGTTTTGCTGCATAATTAGGGACTTCCCAATAAGATGTATATGGTTATATATGAATCTCTTATACATGTAGGTGTTGTATCATGATATTGAGTACCATACTGCTGCAGTTTTTGTATTGTTGCTTATTATGGGTTTTCTGATCAGATAATATGGCTAGGGGACCTAGAAGTAGCAGCATATCTCGTCGGTCTGGAACTCCTACCACAAATCAACCTACATGGACTCCTTTGGTTGATACACGAAGGTCTCCATCTACTAATGGTTCAGACAGTCATGGAAGAAGTCCGATTTCAAGTGGAGGGTCTGGGTCTCATCCATCGTCTCAGGGTGAACATTCTCCTAGTGGAGGTTCAGAGCCGTGGCATGAGGCTCTATGTCAGACAAATAGTGAACCTGAAATTAGTGAAGAAAGCATGATTGGTAATGTATCTGTTTTATCTTATTTCCATAAATATGTTACTTATTTCAAGTTTTCTTACAAATTTTAATTACTTTGTATTGTTTTGTATAGGTGATCAGCGTCTGCCAATTGATTTTAATGACATAGGCCAACCTATAGGACCTACCAAAAGGACGTATGCCACCAAGCTTGGGAAAATAACCAGAAATCTCGTCCCACCAGCATATAAAAGTTGGAAGAAAGTTCCCCCGGCATTGAAGGAAGAAATATGGAGGAGTCTCTCCAATGCATACATGGTTCCTGAATATATCAAGGCCAAAGCTTTGAAAATGGCAAATCTGTCATGGAAAAATGCGAAGACTAAACTAAGGGAGATATGTGATAACTGTTCCAGTGTTGCTGAAATGAGAAAAGATACCCAAAAATTTGAAGAAAGAAGACTGGGATTCCTTTGTTGATATTGTGAATAAAGGCGAAGATAAGGAGGTTAGGGAAAAGATGAAGATAGCAAGGTCAAAGCTAAAAGCTGCACACAGTATCGGTAGGCGTGGTATTGCACAACGCCGACATGAAATGGAACAATCAACTCCTACTGGTAAGGTATTAAGGGTTGACGTGTACCTGGCTACACATGTGTACCGAGAAATGTCCTAAGAGGACCGTGTACAGTTCGATCCCTATCTTATGAAGTAACATCAAGAGATTATGTGGTAAGTTCTATGTTCAATGAATAAATTGGATTCACTAGTGCTATTATTTGTTATCCTCTTATGCATATTGTTGGCTATATTGTGCAGCGAAAGGTGAGGGAGTTGAATGAAACAGATGAGTTTAGAGGCGAGACCGATCTAGATAAGGATGCAGTTGCGGAGGTGTGTTGAGATGATTATATATTGTTGTATTGCATAATAAAATTGGTACTAACTAATTTTATATATCTGATGATAAAGCAATTTTAATGTGGTGTATACATGACTATCCGGCTTATGCATATATATGTCTGGTTTGCGAACATCTGGAAAATTTGGTTGTCCGGCGTGTGGTGAAGATACTGAGGCTCGAGGCTGAAATGGGGTAATAAGTTTGCATACATGGGTCATAGAAGATTTTTAAGAGATCGGTATCACCCTTACAGACGTGAAACCAACAAGTTCAATGGATTTAAGGAAGATAGGGGTGCACCGATTCGTTTGAGTGGCGTTGAATTGTTTGATAGGACAACAACAATAAATAAGGAATTCGGGAAGATGGTAAGGCGGTCACTAGTTGATTCTCCATATTCGAAGAGATCAATTCTATACAATCTTCCATATTGGAAGGTAAGTGAATATGTGGTTATTTTTAGGCATTTGATAACTTTAATCAATATGTTCTTGTTATTTGTAAGTTTTGCTAACTTAGTTATTCTTAACTTTAGTTCCTACAACTTCGTCATAATGTGGATGTGATGCATGTGGAAAGAACTTTGCAGAGAACTTGTTTGGGACTTTCATGAACCACAAAGATAAGTCTAAGGATGGGGATCCGGTCGCAAAGATTTGGAACTGCTGAACTTAAAACCTGGCTTGTGGTTGACGGAAATAAATGGTAAAGTAGAACGCCCCCGATCCTTATTGCTTGCCTAAGACTGAAAGAGAATTAGTCTGTAAAACTTTTAGCAAACTGAAAGTTCCTATTGGTTATAGTGGAAACTGAAAAACAAAGTGGATATGAAAGAGTTACAATTTAAGTGTTTGAAGTCCCACGACTACCACATGCTTATGCAGGGTTTGATGCCAATTTTATAATGTACTGTTTCAAAGAGCATAAGCTTTTGCGTCAGGCAATACGTAAATTGTCATTGTTTTTCAAAGTTCTTTGTTCTAAGGTTATTGATCGTGAAGAGCTTCGTCTAATGCACGAACGTGTTGTGGAGTCTTTATGTGTGTTTGAGATGTACTTCCCACCGGCTTTTTTGTTACGATGACTCATCTTCTCGTACATTTGGCCGAAGAGGCACTAACATTGGGACCAGTTCAATTTAGGTGGATGTACCCTTTTGAGAGGTATACTTCTTTAATGTTGACCCTTTCGGTTTTCTTTATTACTTTATGAACTTATGTATACCTTACATATATATATATATAATTGTGTTCCTAATTACATGTGTAGGATGATGAGAACCTACAAGGTTTATGGTCCGAACAAAACCTATATTGAAGGGTCTATAACTGCACAATATGAGGTCGATGAAGGAGCGCCCATTGGATGGAGTTCATTCTGAGGGTAAGCAAAGTCTTATAAGTGTCATGGAAAGAAATCATTGCACTATGAGGTTTATGAAGGTCCAGAACCGCCTAATTCACAAGGAAAACCATACCAGTTAACTTCATTACAGCATCAACAAGTTCGTCTTTGGGTATTGAGACATTCAGATGAAAATACTGAATGGGAAGAGTAAGGAGAATCCTTATCTTTCTCTGTAAACTGTTCTTTCTTGAATGGGAAGAGTATGAAGTAACCCTATCATGTACCATTATTTTTATTGTTTCACAGGAAATACAAGGAACACAGTAATACTTTTAACCGAAGATCAAGGAGTAAGCGTCAGGATTACATTCCTTGGTTAAGAGATCAACTTCTAGGCACTCCCATGACAGATTTTCATAGGCTCGTACTTGGTCCTTCCTTCAATACATTTCCTATAGAGCCTATTCCTAGTGAATGGTTATCTTTTATACAAACAGAGGCGAGCATCTTATGACTACACAAAATAGTGGAGTGACCATGAATGCCTTCACCAGACTTTAGAGCAAGCGCCAAAGATACCAACTTGGTGGGTGATGATACTTCTTACTTTGCCATTCTGAAAAGATACTTGAGCTCGATTATGAAGACTTCCACGAAGTTGTTTTCCCCCGTGACCGAATGTCCGGTCGAAGACAAAACAACTGGATCATATGTTGATGCAGAGACAAACTCGAGGTTCGTTAACTTCGAAAAGTTTAAGAGAATCTCAAAAGAAGTTGACGAACCCTTCATCCATGCTTCTCAAGCTGCCCAAGTCTTTTATTGCGCTGATGAGACTAGAAAGCATTGGCAACTTGTATTAGAATCTCCCAAAAGATCCGGCCTAAATGTGAATGCTTATGAAGATCCATATGTGTTTGATGCATCCACGAATCAACCCTCTTTCTTCAACGTCTTTAGTTGACGACGAGTATTGGATATAGATCAGGTAATATATCTCGACTGAATGCTTGCATTTTTCTTATTTTTATCTTCTCTGTGTTTGAATGCTTGCAGCACTTGTAATGGTCTGTCTATTTGTGTTTTTTTGTATTTTTATGCGATCCTTTGGGTTTGCAGTAAGCACATCAATCCACCTTCTTGTGTGTTGTTTTTTACATAATTCGTTAGATGTAAATGGGTGTAGTGCTTGTTGCATATTTTTGGTTCCTTCAACATGCACTTGTCTATAAGAGGTCAACAGTGGTGTTGAAATTGAAGTGGTTAGGAATATTTTTAGGTCATACTATGCTGTTAGGATTTTTTTTATTAAACCTTAACGCCAAACTTATTTTTTATGCAGGATAACATTCCGTTCAGTTGGGGAGCTCAGTTAATCTTTTGTTTGTAGGTTGGATTTCAGTGATTGTAAGAAAATTATCTTTTAAGTATGCTAAAGTATAATTATAACTTAGAATGGTATGAATTCATTACCTGTGCAAATTCACTTTTGGTATTTTTCACTAATTGTCATTTCGATTGATGTAAATTGAGTTCTTTATTGTAAACATATTTCGAATTTGGATTGAATGGTGAATGTTTTGTTATCAAATGAGCATCTATTAAAAGTTTAGTTTAGTGAATTTGAAATTTTATGCCAGTCAGAAATAATTTGTGAATCAAGATTTTCTAAATTTCAAATTTGGAGCCCGGTCGGATGAAAAACTAGTGACTGATTAGGACAAATCAGATTTTTAAAAGTATTCAGCCTATATAAACCACTTCTCAAAACAGCCGATTAGCTTTTATATTTTCCGATTTAAAACTTTAAAAACCACTGTGAATGTCAGTGGTATCAATTGACTGTTAGAGAAAGTCGTATTTTTAAAGATTTCAACTTCTGTGAGAAACAGTCGTTTTGGAAAAAACCACTCCTAGATTCCAACTACTAAAAACAGTCGTTTTTCATGATAATACCTCTTGTCTTGGCAGTGGTTTAACTTCCATTTTCCACTAGTGATGGGTCTAGTTTGAATTGTGACACTGATGAATCGATGAAGGAAAATAATGACAAGATTGGGGACGAGAAGAAACTTCTGGCTAATAATTCGATGGCTAAAAGACGGCGGAGGAGAAGCTTAATAATGATAGGCTTTACATGCTTAGGTCCGTTTTTCCTAGGATTAGCAAGGTAATTTTTTTCTTGCTACTATTTTTTTGTTGATTTCATACAGAACCCGTGAGTGATTTCAATTTTTTTTTTTTTGCTACTATTTTGGGGAAGAACATGTTACAATAAAGAAGAAGATGATGAACAGTTGATTTTGATTTTCTTTTTTTCTATGTTTTACATTTTTGGGTTTAATCTGTGATTTGATTTTAATTGGGTTATGTTCGGGTGATTTTAATTTGGGTTTAATGTTGTGAATTGATGAATCAAATATTCTTTTGGGGATTAAAAAAATGCTAGGGTTTCTAATTCCTGAAACTTTACCAGGAAGATGACGAGCTTGGTGCGTAAGGATAGAATTTTTCAAATCCCATGTTTTGATTTATGGTAACTTTTTTTATGATTCATCAGTGAACATCAAATAGTACTCAGTTTCATGAAGAGACGGAGAAGATGAGCACTGAGTCACCGACTTGACTCATTTTTCATTACGCTAACTCTACCTGATGACTCATTTAAGGGCTAAAATGACATTTACTACATGAAATAAGTGCCACATACATAGTTCACTGCAGTTACCTATTTTTTTGAAAAAACGGGATGAAAAATGTCAATGTCAGCCACTTTATAAAAAGATTTGAAATAACGGCCAGTTTCTTAAATATATTACAAAAACATGGTCACTTTATTAAAAAGCCCATTTCATTTTCCACCAACATCTTATTTTATTTATATCAACTTTATACTGATGATAATTTAGTGATGGATAAAATTTAGGAGCATTTCCTGCTAATATAAAAATAATAGGGTTGTCTAAGTGAAGAAGTTAGATAAACATTTTTCTTATATGGAAAAAAGAATTGGGGATCATGTGAACTAGGTGGGAAAATTTATCAATATAAGTAATATGATAAAACAAATCATGAAAGATGTAACGAATTGAACATATATGACATGTTTTAACTATGTTTTTGTTTCATGGTTCCGTACAATGCTGGCCATTCTACCGACCAAAAAAACAGACGCCTTCTATCTCCCCTTTTAATGCAAACAACATTATCGGCATTGACCGTTGGATTGTCCAATTCTAAAATTCAGCCATCAGATTAACCATCCCAACAATTCTGCCGAAAAAAATTTCCATGTGAACAATTCATTTCGGCCATTGGATTGCCTTGATTCCAGCAGCATGATATTACTCTTACAGAAAAATCCTTCATCTTCTAACAAAATTACAAAACTAACATATTACAAATTTATCCATCGCTGTATCGCGCTCTTCAGTCTTCCCTTACCTTTCTCTCTCCTCTCTTCTCCCCACTCTTTCCCCTACTGTTCGATAATATGTTATAATCCATTGTTTTGCAAAGGTAAGAAATATAAATGAAAAGATTAGAGTTTGCCGACGCGCAATGCGCGTGCACTTCACTTGTTAATTGTAAGAGCTTTAGTTTCATTAATACAGCAGGAATTTTTCAAAGGTTTTGACAACGCAGCTGGTAAGCTCGAAAACGGGATATTATTTGCAAAATCTTTCTTTACTTCATTAATACAGCAGTAGAAATTTTTTTACAGCTTCTACACAGTAATTAAAAAATTATGACTAAAAAACCCCTGATTTGAAATCCCAAACGGCAAAATTTGAAGGGTATAACAGATAAAAGCATGAAAGCCTCACCGCCCAAGCAACCAACCAGCACTCGAGAGAGGCTTCATAGTTTTTGTCGATTTATTTGTTTTCAAAGTTCTAGGGAAAAATTGATTTTTTGGTTGTTGTAATGGAGATGGTAATTTATCAGGCAGCTGGTGGTGATGAAGAACAGAAGATTTGCAGAATGAAAAGGGGGAATTGGAAATGCAAGAGTGTTAGTGGTGATAATGAACTAGGGTATTGTGAAAAACATTACAAAGATTTTACAACCAAGAGGAAGATGGAGGAGAAGGAGCTTCCTCCAGATGAAAATCGTTGTTGTCAAACAAGTAATAGAGGTAGATGGAGATGCAGGAATTTTAGAATGGGTCGTGGTACTTCTGCTGCTGCTACCGATGACGATGATAGTTTTGTTCCTAAGACCAAATTTTGTGAAAAACATTACTATGATTATGCAAAGTATTACAAGAACAAGCTTCTTAAGATGAAGAAAAGGGAAGATCTTGAAGGTGCAGTGGTAGGTTGTAGTGCTACTGCTGGTCCTATAGAAACTAGAGCTTCCAAATCCAAACGGAGGAAGAAGGTTACGGAAGATGATGACCGGTCCGTCGACGAAACAGGAGGTATTCAACCAGCAACTTGTGATGATACCTGTGAGTAATCCTTACATGCATGTCTCTCTTGTTGTTCCTATGTATCTTAATTTCTGTGATTTTGATGTTCTTCTTCTTCGATTTCGTTTGGTTACATATTTAATTTATGATCGTTAATTAAGAAATTTCATAGTTTCGTTTGTTAAATAAGTCCCCAAAAGGAGTAAGAATCACTGCATTGCTTAGCTAATTGTGAATTTTATATCCAGCTGATACAATTGTAGAAGGTGGTTCTGCCAATATTGAGAGGAAGGGGAAAGAACTAGCACCGTTGACAAGAACTAAGGAACCTGTGGTTGAAACTAGGGATCATGCAAATTGCTCGAAAGAGGGGAAGGAAGTAACAGGAGATGACCAGTTCGTTGACGAATCCAGAGTTCAACTAGCTACTATTGATACCTGTGACTGTGAGTAACTCTTACATACCTTTCTCCATGTTTTAACGTGTCTTATTTGATGTTGTTGTTCTTGCCGTTGTGGTTGTTGTTGGTTTCGAGAAATTTCATAGTTTCCTCAAAGGAACAATTAGAGTCATTGCATTGTTGCACTAATTCTGAATTTTCAATCCAGCTGATAGAATTGTAGAAGGTGGTTCTGCCAAAATTGGGAGGAATACTAATATGATAAATGTTGAAAGAACAAAAGGGTGTAGTAGAGAACTAGAATTGGGAGGAATTAGGGAACCTATGGTCGAATTGGAGAGTCTGGACCATTATAGAAGTAAGTGTTTTCAATTGTCTGTGGAGCTCGAGAAGATGGA
Source organism: Papaver armeniacum (assembly GCA_023531295.1). Lineage (NCBI taxonomy): Eukaryota > Viridiplantae > Streptophyta > Magnoliopsida > Ranunculales > Papaveraceae > Papaver > Papaver armeniacum. Next base: position 122,649 of record JAJJWW010013322.1, on the reverse strand, counting down.
AGTAGAGCATGAGAAGATGAGAGTGGAGCTTGAGAAGAAGAAAGTGGAGTGCACTACACTCCGGGTTAAATTAGTGGAGGTAGAAACTAGAAAGACTGCTGCTACAAATGAGACTGAACAAACAACCGCGGCGGATGCAATTGAATGTTGTAGGAAAATGATGTCGGATTTTGAGAGTCGACTCCTGAGGATGGAAAATGAAAATTCAACAATGGGATGTTTAGAGTCTTGGATTTCGAATTTGGAGAGACTAAACCTGAGAATGGAAAATGAAAATTTAAGATTGGGATGTGTAGAATCTCGCATTTCAAATTTGGAGAGCCTAGTTTTGAGAAGTGGAAAGGAAAGTTTATTACTGAGATAGGTGTACATGGGAAGAAAAAAAGAAAAAAAACCCGTTTAGCTCATGGAACTGATACTATTGATGTGTAAAATCTAATTATTGTATTAAAGCTAGATTGCCTCTCTGTTTTTGTGTTGTAAATTACAGAGATTAATAAATTCCTTCTTTTCGGTGATATGCACTAGATTTGATTAACCAAACATATAAACAACATGTGATTCTTTTTTCTTCGTATTAAAGAGTGTTCCGGGTACTTTTGCACAAGGTTATCAAAACTTCAGAGACGGCACTGACGGTGGGTGTGCAACATGGAGAAAAGTAACCCTCTTTGAGATCATGGTACTGATAACTAAATGTGTAAAATAAAATCTAATTTACTGAAATTAAAGCAACTAGTGTGGTTAGCGTAAAATAAAATCTAATTTACTGAAATTAAAGCAACTAGTGTGGTTAGCTATAAGTCGGCTTGTGAGTTATTGGAGGATGTTTACTAATTCCCCTCTATTTGAAACACGGGCTTCTTAGGTGTTTTCAGGTCCAAGAAACCAAGATACTACCTGTAATTAAAGCCAACACAGAATTCGTTTCAGGGGCCTTGAATAAATTCTTAAGATTTTCAAGGTAAGCAACAAGATTTCAAAACAGGATGTCAACCTCGTGCTATCAGAATCCCCTACCACCCTTTAGAGAATTAATTGAAGATCCTAATTCTGAGGATGGGTTCCAATCCTTCTCCTTAGACTTTTAAGAGTAAAACCTCGTTGATGGCATGAGGCAGAGAGGAGGTTTGCTTAAACATTCTGTAGTTTTTTTTTGGTGCAGTTTGAAACCTTTGCAAGACCCGACAAGCGAGTACTGTTTTTTCAATTTCCACCGACAACTCATTTCTATATCAATTTTGGGCAAGTGATTTTTTCGAGTTAACCTTGGTTGATACATCGATCAATGCCTTTCGTAATTCATCCTAATAAAGATGTGTTAGATAAAAAAGATGCATTCTTTATAAAGCTTTATATATATGTTGGAAGAAAAACATGGATACCATCAAAAAGATGTGGGAATTTGTCAGCATAAAAATAACATGGAATCTGTTAGCGAAGATGGTGAAGAAACATGTCTTTTTTTATTTACTTTTTTTTTCTAATAATACGGACACGACGGTATTCAAAAGCTCGTCTCCGAAATATGAAACATGATATTTTTATTTTTAATCTATCAAATTTTTTTCATCTTTATTAAAAATCATTTACAAACCTTTATTCTAGATTTCTAGTATTTTTATTACCTTTTTTTCACATTTATTAAAAATTCATTTATACAAAAGTACAGTTATATCTTATGATTTCAGATAGGATCCTAATTGGGCCGATCGACCGGAGGGCCCGTAGGGAGAGAGTCCCTTTTATGACCACTTTTTTGTCAAATAAAACCTAATACAAATGTTAAATTTGATAAAATGACTGGAAATGAATTTGGTGGTCTTTGGGACATGAAAAGTCTAATATGTCCCTCCTTTTAGTCTAATTATTATAACTCCTTATACATCCTATTTTTTCAGAGGTATAATTGGTAACCAAACTTTAATATAACATATCTAAAAATCTGTGCCTTAGAATTTTACAAATTTTATATCATTGGAAAGGATTTTAAAAAATGTACTACAACGAGTACAAACAACGATATAAAATTTAGTGTTTTACGAAAAATTCGATGGTGACTTTTAAAATTTAATGCATAGCCATTATGCAAAGCACCACAAAGGATGCATAATACAAGGCGAAATTGGTGCAAGCCACCACAAAGGATACATAGCACATGGGATAAATTGATGCAAACCACCACAAAAGATGCATAAAAAATGGTGAAAATTTACGTAAACTACCATAAATTAAATACATATCAATTTTAGCCTTATAACATCATTACCCGTAACGGTGTTTCGATTTTCTTCGGTCGGCCCTCCCACCGTGACAGCGGTGATATAGTAGGATAACAATCCAATATCCGGATAAAAGTTCAGATAGGAACTCAAAATGAACTCAAAATGATTTCAGATAGGATAATAAGATAATAATCCAATATCCGGATAAAAGTTGAGATAGGAACTCAAAATGAAAAAAAGCTATATCCGCTCATTTCCAATCAAATTCGGATAATGCACGAAGCTTCCGAATCCAAATGTGTTTTTTACCCAATTATTAATTATTAATTATTAATTACTCCAGGTGTACGTAGATCCTATTTAGCTCCATGTTGGGGAGACAGCAGGCAGTACATCACTCCACGTGTAGCTGCAGCTGCATGCATCATATCAAGGAGAGGCGATAAAAAATACGAAGACAAAATTGTTAACTTTTTGTTGTTGTTGTTGTTGTTAGTGATGGAGGAGATTCATCAGATTTGCAGAAGAAAACATGGGAACTGGAGATGCAACAATGTCAGTGGTGATAATAAACTACAATATTGTGATAAACATTACAAGAAAAAGAAGGACATAGAGGAGAAGAAGAAGCTGCCTTTAGATGAACGGTTTTGTTGTGTAACTGGTGGTGGCGACTGGAGATGCAAGAATTTAAGGATGGGTCATGGTGTTGCTGCTGATGATGATGCTGTTCCTAAGACAAGATATTGTGAAAAACATCACAATTATTATGCAGAGAAGAAGCTTCTTAAGAAGAAGTCAAGTGGAGATGGTGAAGAAACTAGGGGCCCGAAACGAAGGAAGAACAAGGTAACAGGGGAAGGTGATGAAACAGAAATTCAAAAACTAAGGGCTACTAGTTGTAATGATACCTGTGAGTAATTATATCTTCATTTTGTTTATATATTATGTTGTTGTTTAGAATTGTGATAACTTATTGAACAAATTTCAAATTTCATCTATTATTATCGTTGTTGTTATCATTGTTCATTTCGTTTGATTGCATGTTTAAAATAGCTGGTAATTGAGAAATTTCATAGTTAATTTCATCTGTTAAGGCCCACAGAGGAACAATAAGAATTATTTCATCGTCTAACTGATTGGGAATTTTCTATTCAGCTGATATACAAAGTGGTTCTGCCAATATTGGGACGAAAAGGAAAAATGTCGAAAGAACAGAAGAGTCTGGAGAACTAGATTTTACCGATTTCTTAAGAGAAAATCCTCCTTTGATCACTTCAAATAAGATGATGAAGAAAAAGAAGGAGATGCAGAAGGAGCTTCCACCAGATGAACAGCGTTGTGGTGTAATAGGTGGTGGTCTAGCTGGTGGTGGACGATGGAGATGCAAGAATTTTAGGATGGGTTATGGTGCTGCTGCTGATGCTGATGCTGTTCCTAAGACAAGATATTGTGAAAAGCATTACACTCGTCGTGAGAATATTAAGAAGAGATTTAGAGATGGTGAAATTGCAGGTAGAGGTCATATAGAAGAAACTAGGGGAGCTGATGGAACCGAAAATCAAAATGTAGGGGATACAAGTGATGATACCTGTGAGTATTTTTTTTTTATATCTTCATTTTAGTGAAATTATGATTACTAATTTAAAATTTTCATCTCTTCTTGTGGTTGTTGTTGTCATTGTTCAATTCGTTTGCTTACATTTTTAAAATATTATAATTGAGAACTTTCATAGTTTCATCTGCCAAGTCCCCCAGGGGAATCATTGCTTTGCCTAACTAATTGGGAATTCTCTATCTAGCTGTTACAATTGTAGAAGGTGGTACTGGCAATATTAGGAGGAAGAGGAAAATTGTCGAAAGAACGGAAGGGTCTGGAGAACCAGAATCATCTGCAAGAACTAGGCAACCTTTGGTTGAATTTGAAAGTATGGAAACTTATAAGAGTCGGTATTTTGAGTTGTCTGTGGAGCTTGAGAAGAAAAAAGTCGAGTGCACTAGACTCCAGGGTGAATTAGCAGAGGTCGTAGAAACTAAAAAGACTAATGCTACAGACGAGACTGAACAAACACCTACATATGCAGCTGAATGTTGGAGAAAGATGTTTTCCGATTTAGAGAGTCGAGTTTGGGGGATGGAAAATAGCAATTCTGCAATGGCGGAATGCGTAGAGTCTCGCATTTCGATTTTGGAGAGCCTAGTCCTGAGGAGTGGAAAGGGAAGTTCGATATCAAGATGTGGTGAAAAGCAAAGAGATGAAACCACCAGTGGAGCTAGGGAGGGAGTACTCTCATGTGTATCAGTTGAAACCCAAAGAGGAGGTGCTGAATATGTACGAAAACCTTGATGAAAGGAAGGGTTAGGGCTGTTCGGAGGAGAGACCATCTCAACATAGATCATTATCTAAAAGATCATTTGGAAATGAGTCAGAAGCCTTTTTGTGAACTTGGTGGTAGTGGTGAAAGTCTCGCTGATCGAGTGCAAGGACACTACAGTTCTGCTGATACAGAAACATATCTTTGTGAACTTATGGGATACGCTGGCAACAAAATTTAGGAATAGGAACGAAGACCATGGAGATCAAACTGCACAGGGATTGTTTGTTGTGCAAGTGGCCTTTGCATTTTCACCAGTTATTGCAATCTTGCATATCCTCTTTACCTCCTTAAATGTTGTACATATGAAAAACAAAACTGGTTGGTATACCAAACGGTGCATTAGATGTCCAAATGTAGTAGATTATATTATCGTAGTTTCCCTTCAGGTTGTTTTCATAGGTGTACATGTATAATAGACAACCGTTTTTTAGCTCGTGGAACTGATAATGTAATGTTTGAACCTAATTACGTAGACTAAAGCTATAGATTACCCCTTTTAGTTCATTGTAATGTCTCTTTTGTTTCTAGCATATTGCAAAATACAAAACCCTCATTTTTGCAAGTGTACTTCTTCAGTTCTTCTCATTTTTTCTTTTTGTTTATAAAACTTGTTCTGTTTTCAATTTATAAACTTTTTGGTTTTCAATTTATAAACTCTTTTATCTCCGGATAATCGAAGATGTTAACAGATTTTTGTTCAAGATCTGGCGATAGAAAAGGTGAAGGATTTTCAACAAATTTTAAAGCTTTTGATACTGATACACTAATAGGTAAACAACCCAAATCAAGCACCACTAAGTTCTTCAATCAATCATGACCAACACAACCCACTGCTTATCCAGTACTACCCTGATCAAATTCTACCGCCATTTCATGTTTATACCAGTTTCGGGCAATATGAATTTAGTTACAAGTTAACTTTGGTTGATATTTCGAAGCTTAATATGGATGTGTAAGATGGAAAAGACGCATTCCATAAAACTTTATATACTCTTTAAAAAATTTGAGAACCAATAAAAAGGATGCAAAGTATCGGCGTAAAATAACATGAAAATAGAAGTCAGAAAATTAGATTTAAACATCTATAACATGTCTGTGTGAACCATTTTTTTAAGGCTGCGGCGCGCTTTTTAATTATGGAATCGATACTTAAGATGTCTTGTAATTCAAATATCTTCTGATTGACTGCTTCAATTCCCACCAACATTTCATTTTCAATGGCCATTTATTTGCATAGTTAGATCTGGGTGATTACGGGGTTTAGTTTTGGTTTTCAGGTAATCACTCCAACTATATATATTGATATTATGAACGCAATCGGGGATATCAAAATTAATTGGGGGATATGAATTACTTCCCCCAACCAAAGGTGTCTGCTAAAGGGTGTTTTTTTGTGGCGAAAATACTAAAACACCCTTAGATTAATTAAAAAACATCACGAAAAGACTGTTATACCCTTTCTACTAAAACTTAAAATCTAAAAACCAAATCATTTATCCCATTCTCAAACCAGTTCTGGCACTATTGTTTAGGGTTAGGTTTCAAAAAAAAAAATCATCATCTTCTTCATCGTTCTTCATCGACGATTAATCGTTAAATCAAAAATTTCTTCGTCGATTAACCTACCCGAATCATAACCATGCCTCCACTAAAGAAACCAAATGCCCAGTCGAAGTCAAAATCGATTGCTCAACAAAAAACTACAAAAGAGGCTTGCTTTGATTGCTCAAGAGCAAGAACACGAAGAACAAGAGTTATCGGACGATCAACTACTCGAAATATGTCTTACTCGTGGAGAAGGTAAGTCATTTAAAACTGTTTAATTAGTGTTTCAATCGATTTGTAGCTATGGGTTTAGGTCAAAATTGCGAAACCCTAAGCCAAACAGGTTGAGTTTGGTATTTCCGGCATTCAATTTAGTATGAATACCCCACCGAAATAAGTACCGGCATTCGATCTAGAATGAAGACCACACCGCAGCGTCTCCGGCATTTAATTTTGGTTGAAGACCATGCGGAAATTAGTTTCAGATTCTATTTAGGATGAAGACCACTTGGAACCAAAAGTCTGGCATTGATTTGAACTTTTACGAATACGCCGGTAGTGAGCTTCTAATAAAAGAAAACCCTAGGATTTTGTTATTTGTACCGCATACATTTTAGTTTATATTCCATCTTTGGCGCTTGAGTTTTGGTATCCAGGAACTTCAGAAATATTACCGGCATCTTCGACATTTTTTTGTCAATGTCGGTATTAGGTCCCGGCATGAGTTTTTATTTTACGTATCTGCCGGTACTGGTATTTTGTTATCCAGGAATTTCCTAAAGTGTGCAGCATCCTCAAAATTATTTCTAAATGCCGGTATTGGTTCCCCGTCATGTTCGTTAATTTTTTTGGTATGCTTTGGTAGTGATGATTCTATGCCGTAATGTGGTGTCTCTATCGGTATTAGAAATGAAAGTTAGTTGTCTTATATTTATTTCGTGTTTCTTTTGAAATAGATCTAAAGCAAAGGAAGCTAAAGCAAAGGAGGCTAACAAAAGAAAATCTAAAGATGTTGTCATTAAGAAAAGAATGAAGGATGGTCTTGATACTCCTCAGTCTCTGCCTCCTCGAGGGAATAACAAAAAGCGTTTGGGTGCTGATACAAGAGGGGCAATTTGGGAGAGTGGTCGTGATCGTAGTAAAATCGTAATCCGTGAATCTACCGAAGCTGTTGCGGAGGAAGAGGAGCAAGATGAAGAGGAAAGTGAGGAGCAAGATAATGAGATTGATCCAACTCAATTAGCAAACCAAAGCCAAGGAGTAGTGGAAAAAGGTGGTCCAAGTCAACAACCCACACAAGGAAAGGGGAAGGCAAAGGAAAAGGCAAAGTAAAAGTTAAAGGTTCGCACCTTCCTCATGTTGATGACATGATACCCGACCTTGATCGTGGTAGAATTTGGGGCGCATCTTCTTATGATCCGGGGTATCTATTTGGCTACAAGGACTCGTGGGATCGTACTATATATCTGACCTATGTAAGAATTTCTATCTCGTGCATATGTATTGTTTTGTATTTATGTAAAATCTCTTAATCGTATTATCTCCTAATTGTAGGATCATACGAAGGCTGTGCGTGTTTGCCGAAACCAAGCCGCGGCTGGGATTTTCTAAGGAGCATGAAGAGGTCCAAGCAATAGTAAAGGATTATGGTCTATATCCTTTGGTTGAAAATTATGTGAAGCCAGATATTGTGACAGTCAATTGCTTCGTCGAAAGGTATCATGGTAAAACTGATACCATGCACTTCTTGTTTAGAGAGATGACATTGATCCCTGATAATGCTCAAAACATTCTAGGATTGGAAGTTATCGGCAAATCAATTGCAGAACGAGATAATCATTCTTTTGAGCTAGAACAGACGAAGTTGCACGAGCTTACTAACAAGTTGTTTAGTTGGGACTACAAAACTTCTGTGGAAAGCTTCTATGTATCTAAGGTTAGTAGGACAAAGACCATCAAGTTGACCCTGCTTAAGGAGAAGTTTGAAAAGACAAAGGAAAGAAGTTTGAAGGATGTATGAGACCCCCGCCAGATTCGTTATCATTGCTACGTACCTATTATTCATCTTGGGCACTAGGTATTCCACGACACTAGTAGCAACAGGTTTAATGCAAACTACCTTCAGTACTTAGATCCGTTGGAAGAGGTGTTTACCTATTCATGGGGTACCGTGGAAATGGCACATTTGATGACGGAGATGAGAAGGGCCTCTAAGGCGGTTGCAAACCAATTTCTTAAGAATTTCACTCTACTCCAGGTATTTTTGTTTTTAAACTTATGTTGTTATTTATATTTTTCACATGTACCCTTATCATGAATTTAGAAACAAAATTTGCTTGATTTTTATATGTATCATTTCACGTTTGCATAGGTGTGGGCTTATGAACATTTCCCAACATTGTTCAAGGACAACCCCTTCTTGAAGTTTATTCCCATTGATGACCCCTGAGAGCCTAGAGCCAAGAGATACGAGTTCAAGAACGATCTTTTATTTGCGTAGGTGTGGTATTATGAACACTTCCCAACATTGTTCAAGGAGTACAAATATTTGAAGTCGTCAACGTATGGTTTGGAACCACGGCTTCCTGTAGCCAAGAAATACATTTTTGACAATAAACGAAGCCCAATAACAGAACTCGGTTACTTGCCATGAGAGAGGCTTTGGACTCTATCACTGTCGAAGATGTTTGACCCATATATGAACGAAAGAGGAGTTCACTTTACAAGGAATGACAATGTAGCATTTTACAACGGACCATTGTTTCATCCAAAATGATTTGTTATGCATAACCCTCGTCGTGTGATGCGCCAACTTGGGTACAAGACAAAAAAACTTACGGGTAAATCACGATGCAAATTCTCTCATGACTTTCCTCAATGCCTATCATTTGAACAGCATATTCTGGTAGTTTACAAACCAACTCCTCTACTTGTACATTGGAATGAAAGGGAAGAACAACAACTAGTGCTGGATAGGGTTCGATGGGAATTCGCGGAAAACGGTTATGAGTCGGAACCAAGCTTCCTCAGAGGTCATTCGAGGTACTCCTATTCTTATATTATACGCCCGGCCACTGAAACAGCGCCTCTACAAGCTGAAACTACCTCCACAACTCCTGAAAAACTTACTGTACCCGTACTTTAAAAGACCCTCCTTTTGTTGGTACGTACTTTCGGTTCACTTCCTATTATTTAAATGTATTTCTATAAACTTATAAAAGTTAACATACTAATGGAAAAATATTACAACAGCGTTCGCGGCTAGGAAAATTGGGAGACTGGTTTAAATGCAAGAACAAGAAAGGAGAGGTGCTGACCCCAGCAGAAATGAAGACAGACGAGGAAAAGATAGACAAAATTGAAGATCCAAATGCAAAGGACTTGTGGAAGGAAAGGAAGAAGAGGGTTCACAAGAAGCCAAGGACCGATTATCTAAGATGTTTGTTAATGTTTCTTTTATAGTATTAGATATGTCTTTGAACAATCTCACTGCCGATTTATGTTTATTTATGTGTCTTCCTAAACTTTGAACATCTTTGTTTCATTTGTTTTTGGTTTGGAACATCTTAACTTTACATATGGTTTTTGTTAAACAATCTAGTCTTTGCTTATGTTATTTTATGTGTCTTGCTAAAATTTGGAGATGTTGACTTCATTTGTTCTTGGCTTAGAACATAATATATTGGTTAATCTATGTCAAACATTGCAATTTTTATGTTTTTTCTCAACCCAGACGGTCGAAAAAATGTAACAACAATGCTTAGGAAAACTAATTTCTTTCCAGGACTAGAGGAATTTATAATTCCGACATGGATTCGCTTTTCTAGATAATGCCGGTACTCTTTCTTTTCCTGACACATAATTGATCTGTGTATAATTCCGGCATTGTTAGGAAGTTATTTTTAACTCCGGAACTTAAACTAATATCTCTGTGTACTTATGGTGATTTTCCGGCATAAAAGAGAAAAGCCTTTCTAAGCCGGGATTAATTCCGGCTTTGTAAAGTTCGAATTAAATCATGCCGGCACGTACATAACATATGGTTTACTGATTAAAATTCAAACTTCCAAAAAAACAAAAGGTTGCGTATTAGTGAACCACATATATCCAAATTACTCATCATCGCTTTCACACGTATGAAGTTGCCTCTTCTCCTCTTGAAGAGGTTTCTTTGATAAGGCCAACACATCCCAAAATTGGTGATTCTCCTCATACAATGCCATCCATTCCTTCCAGATATTGGGATACAAATTCTTGTTTTTTACCATCCCACAAACTGGTGGCAATGGACAATTTTCCTTAAGTTTTAGAATAATGAAATGATTATCGTTCACGAACGCCAAAACAACTCTTCTCTTCCTAAGGGATCCTTCGCATTTTCCTCCGGCTCAAGATCCTTCGACGTTTCTTCATGTATCACCATTTGAAGGCCGTCAGCTTTAGCTGAGGAAAAAGCCTTTTCACCTGCAATGAAATCCAAAAAGTGAGTCTCAGCACCAACATTATTTCTGCCAACCCCACAATTGTTTTGTTGTGCTAAGAACTCATGACTAGCTGAAGCTACATGGTTCTCAAAATGCTTGGGTACTCCAACTTCACTTCCAACCACATCCCTTGACACCGAACTTCGGCCAACACATTGTCGCACAATCCAACCTTGATGTAGCGAGCACTTCTTCACCACTCGACATCTAAAAGCTGAAATTGATTACGAGGTGTTAATAATGGGATTATTCGAGAACCTATTCCTCCAATATTCTCAAAAGTAACCGCATTATTCAATCCCACGGGTTGAACAATATCCCCTCCAACCAAACCGTTCACACATGGAGACAAAGAACTAGATGGTCTCTCCTTCTGCACCATCCCTCCTGAAAAAGAGCTCTGACTGAATGATGAGTTTTCCGCACCAACTCGATTCTCCAGTGTCAACTTCACTAAGTTAGAATTCTCAACTCAGATTGACTTAGCCCCAAGAATAGCGGGAGTGACTATTTTTGAATTTAAATTATTTTCAAACTCAATCAACATTTTATTAAACTCCTCTAATGTAGCCTTCTTTTTGGGAGTATATTTGTAATCCTATTCAATCGAAACAGCCCAATTCCGTTCACCATCTTCCACCATCAATACCGCTGTGATTTCCGAAAATTCTCCTTTGACTTTGATCCTGAAGAATTTCAAACTTTCCTTCCTTAGAGTGCTATCTGCAATATCCATGAATCCTCCCAAGGAATTACAATGGACTTGAACAAATTATAGCTCGGAATGTGTGTGAATTCCTCTAATCTTCAACCATTTACCAAATCTCGACATCGCTTGAATTAGAATGATAATATCATCTTCAATTGGAGTAATCTCAGGCCTTTTTTCTTTGTCTATGACCACCACCATCTGAGATAAAGTGACTACAACATTGTCACTATGATCTTCTTCGGTCTCCACAGATCCAACCAATAATTTTGATCCAACTCTATTTGTGCAGCCCATGCATCAATGATTTCCAAATCCAGAAAGGACTCCCAATTCATCTGTCTCAGCACCTCACTAGCTACTCTTGTCCACTGAACTGGACTCTCAACCTTAATCAAACCTCTATACGCACCCTCCTTCACCATCTTCCTTGGTAGAGTTGGTTGAAAATCAGTACTTGAAGGTAGATTGTTTTACAACCTTCCTCTTGATTATGCCTCAGGTAAAACCCTAAGTATCTCCTTCGAGAGAACTCCCAAATAGTAGCCATTATCACCAAACGACACACAAAGAGAATAAGATCTTGGATCGTCACCTCTTCTAACTCTAGAAATTCTGAAATATCTCCCTGTATCATTCTCTCTTACTTATCCTAAGAAAGATGCTTCTCCCTCCCTCCTTGGCCACCGTCGTTTGTTGCGGTTGAACTCCATCGATTCTTGAATCAAATCCACCAACCAATACGCCATATCTACCGAAAAATGAATCAAGAACAAAACCTCGTCGCTTCCTTTCCTCCAGCCCTAATTCCTTCCTGAGTTTCCTAGAACCTCCATTGAAACAGTGAAAAACTTTTACATCGAGATAGAGCGCATTTTCGCTCTTTCTCTCTATATCTCTCAACATGCTCGTTGTCTCGTGTTTTAAATAATTGAATTGAAATTGTTTCTGGTTTTGGGCATATAACCCATTTTTCAAAATTGAGTTGATTTTTAAAAAATTTTAAATGAATAGGAAGCTGAAATTCATCAATTCTCATTGATGCAATGTATTATTCGGATGGACTTTGAACTGTTAATTTGCTTCTTTTTTTTTTATGATACTGTACTTGACCGAAATTATTGGTAATTTCGTAGATTATTCCAAATTTAATTGATTTTATGATATTGTCAAATCAAAAAAGTAGATTTGAAATTTTTTTGGGGATATTTATCATGTCTGACATGCTGCATTTTTGATCCTACAGCCCATTCTCACAAAATTTATGGAAGGTTAATTACTCCACGTGTACGTAGACTCTATTTAGCTCAGTTGTGGGGAGACAGCAGGCAGTAATGGTACAGTAGCTTTGTATACATCAAGCGGAGGTGTCCGTCACCTAAGGTAAATGACTCCACGTGTAGCTACACCTGCATGCAACATATTATGGATGGGCGATAAAAAATAGAAAGATCAAATTGTAACCTTTTTGTTTTTGTTGTTGTTTTTTTTTTTTTTATAGATAAAGAGAAATTTACTGACA
>JAJJWW010013322.1:0-109764 GCA_023531295.1 Papaver armeniacum | reverse complement strand
TACCGCATCCATTGCTCATCTATACTTTCTGTTTAAAAAATTTGTTTTTCATGATTGGTTTATAGTCTCGTCGGTGGGTGTCGCAATGGGTCTAGCAATAGCCTGGAAAAACAATGTAGATCTAAAATTAATATCAGCTCACTTAAATGTCCGCCATTTTTAAATGTCAATTGGGGACAAGGAAATAGAAATTACGTGTGTCTATGGTGCAACTGAAGCAGATGAAAAAAATACCCAATGGTCACATATTTTGGACTTATTGAAACAAGTTCAAAATCCATGGGTACTAATTAGTGACCTGAATATAATCCTAGATCCGGGAGAACAACAAGGTGGCAATAGTACAAGCAGCAAAACATTCGTAACCCAAATAATAGACTCTCTGGGACTACAAGATACGGGCTACGAAGGTGCTCCAGCCTTCATTCACATGGCCAAACAACAGAAACGGAGGTGCTAATATTTACGAGAGTATTGACAAAGCCTTAATATCATTCCAGTGGATTCATATATTTCATAACACTAAGGTTAGTCACCTAACAAGAGTTGGTTCTGACCATACTCCTATACTTTTTGACTCAAACCCGGAACCAAAAAGACTTAATAAACCATTAGATACATCCAGATCTGGCTTTACCGACCCGTATGTTATCATGATGGGCGCGTCTTGGAACCTCCATTCCTCAAACTCCCACTGCCCGTGCTTCACCTCTAACCTAAAATCTCTCTCCTCAGACCTAACTCAATGGAATTCCGATGTTTTCGAAAATATTCATAAAAATATTAAAAATCTTAATAACAAAATAGAAAACATTCACAATTCCGGGAAATTCTCTTCAAAAATTGATACTCTCAAGAACCTCCAAGCAGAACTGGGGAAATGGTACAAGATTGAAAATGAGTATTACCATCAACTATTATAGGGATAAGTTCTTTAAAGAATATGATCAAAACACCAAATATTTTCACGCTTCTGCCTCTAATAGAAAAAGGATCAATGCCATTCACTCTCTTAGAGAACTTTCTGGTCGTTGGATATTAGACCGAGACCAAATCAATGCTCTATTGATCAATCATTTCACCCAAATTGGAACTTCTCAAGCGAGTAACTACAATGTCAACCTCTCAGAAATAATCCAACATTCTATCTCAGATTCGGAAAATTCTTCTCTAACCCAAATTCCATCCAAAGAAGAAATTTGGTCCACTCTTTCGAAAATGAACCCTTCGGGAGCTCCTGGACCAGGACGGGATTTCAACAATTTTTAAAGCCAATTGGGAAATCTTGGGGTCAGATATTACAAACACCATACAAGATATTTTTAGAACATGGATTATGACACAAGAATTCAACCATTCTTTTATTACTCTAACCCCAAAAATATCAACACCCTCAAACCTCAAAGTGATTTTCGGACAGATGGTCCTCAAAGAACACAATATATAAACTTATTTCCAAGATTTTATCCAATAGATTAAAACCCCTATTGAATTGGATAATTTCACCCAATCAATCAGCTTTTCTTCCAGGGAGACAACTTACAGACAACGTTATCATAGCCCATGAATTGATTCATTCAATGAAAACTTCCAAAAAAAAGGGGTTTTTTTGCTCTTAATATCGATCTCTCCAAAGCTTTTGATAGAGTTGAGTGGCCTTTTATTAGGAAAGCTTTATCCTCATTTGGCTTCAGTGATGACTGGGTTAATCTCTTCTTTCAATGCATCTCCACTACCTCATTTGTTATCATTCTATAAACGGATCCCCATGCCCTACCTTTTCCAATTAAAGGGGTCTAAGACAAGGTGATCCCTTATCCTCTTATCTTTACTTAATTTGCATGGAGATTCTCTTAAGACTCCTTAGAAAGGCAAGAAGAGAAAATAAAATCTTGGGGCTTCAAATAAAGAAACACGCCTCTTCTTCGCCGATGATTGTTTTCTATTCACCAAAGCGGACCTGGGAGAAGCGAAAAATTTATTGGATATTTTATCTAAATTTGGGGGAATTACAGGACAAATGATTAATCTTAAAAAATCAGGAATCTATTTTAATCCCAAAATTCATCCCAAACATGGGAACATAATAGCAAAAATCTTTAAAGTCCAGCTGCTGACTAAAAAACATATGTATCTAGGAACTCCTCTCTTCTTTGATAAAAACAGGAAAGAGAATTTCGAATCGCTACTTCAAAAATATTATAATACCTTACAAGGTTGGGAAGCAAAGTTGCTATCTCAAGCAGACGGATGATCTTAATTCAATCAATTCTTCGCGTGTTGATGGTGGTTTTTAAACAAGGGGTAAAATCGTAAAACCCCGTGACCTAGTGTTACCTGCAACACGTTAACTAAGAGCATTTAACTCAGTGTAAATAATTAATAGGGGTATTTTTCAAAATACCAGATTAGGGATTTTGACAGAACCTAATTCCAAAACCCAGCCGCACACCCACTAGCACCATGGCAATAATGCTAAAACCAAATGGCATTCTGCGCACCGTGGAAACAATGCCAAACCAAGCCGCACACTGCGCACCATGGCAACAATGCCAAACCAAGCCGCATGTTGCACCATGGCACAATGCCAAACCAACCGTGATTACCATGCACCATGGCAACAATGCCAAACCAAGCCGCAGATATCACGACCATGGCAACGATGCCAAACCAAGCCGTATCTTTCAGCACCATGAAAGCAATAATGCTAAACCAAAAGATTCTCGCTGCACATATGGCATAATGCCAAACCAAACCGCACATCACAGCACCATGGCAACGATGCCAAACCAAGCCGCATCACAGACCATGTGGCGACGCCAAAAACCAAACTACATATCGCACTCATTGGCAACCATGCCAAAACTAAGACGCTATGCCATTGGCACATGCCAACGCGTACCACAAGCCATATTTCCAAGCCGCTACACCATTGGCACATGACAAATATAGCGGCCTAGGCTTGCAAAACGTGCAACCTAGGCCAAGTCGACCACGTGATGCCATCGGCACATGCCAACATGCTCATTGGTAGCTTTTCCTACTAAGGCCACACCCTAGCGGCCACGCATGCCATTGGCACATGCCAACATGCCTTTCATTGGTAGCTTTCCCCTTACCAAGGCAACGCCCTAGCGACCACGCATGCCATTGGCACATGCCAACATGCTCACGTGTAGCTTCTCCCTACCAAGGCCACGACCACTAACGGCCACACATGCCATTGGCACATGCCCGAGCATGTCATTTACGGTAGCTTTTCCTACTGGGCCCACGGCCCTAACGGCCACGCATGCCATTGGCACATGCCAACATGTCATTTGGTAGCCTTTTCTACAAGGCCACGGCTTAACGGCCACGCATGCCATTGGCACATGCCGCTCACGGTAGCTTTTACTAATAGGCCGGCCTAACGACCACCGCATGCCATTGGCACATGCCAACACGCTCACCGGTAGCCTTCATCACCTAGCCGTGGCCTAATGCGTTGGTAGCCTAACTTGCAAGCCGTGCAACCTAGGCCAATCGACCGTACGCCATTGGCACATGCAAAATCCACGCTGGTAGCCTAATTTGCAAACCATGCAACCTACCACCAAGGCATTCCGCACATGCCATTGGCACATGCCACCCACGCCACTAGCAGCTCTGGCATTGCCACTTACACTCAACGTACAACCTACCACCAAGGCATTCCGCACATGCCAATGGCACATGCCACACGCGCCACTAGCAGCGCCACTTGCACTCAAGGTGCAACCAACACTCGAGATATCAACAAAAACTGGGGGATGCTTTCCAGGGTTTTGGTTTGGCGGTCACAGCTTGCAGCGTACACTACGCTCACATTAAGAAAGCGTGAAAAGGAATAAAGCGGTCAAAGAAATGAGGGAAATAATGGTGAAAACGTTTTCACCCCCATTAACACCATGCGGTTTACCACCTCCTCCCATTATTTCACCCTTTACTCTCTTCCTTCATGAGGCCGAGTGTGCGTTTCAATCTCGACTTGTATAAATAGGTCTTACCTATTTCCACCCCAGGACAACAAGTCTCGGTCGGGGAGAAAATACTACACTCTCGGAAAGGCAACTTTGCAAGCTCTCCCAAAAAGCTTTCATCTCTTGCAAGCTTCCGAAGCTTCCACTTCTACGATACAAGTCGAGACACTACTCTCCCAGAATTATTCCGTCCCTCAACACCTTTCTCGGCTTCCCTCCCCAAATCAACCCTTCTCCTCCACTTTGTGGCCGGAAGCAAGTCCTGGAACAGCCATTTCTTGGTTTAGGCCGGACTTGCTCTGAGATTGATCTCTCGAATCTATAAAGTGCTCACGTGCGGCACATTTGTTTAGGGTTTGAACCGGTTTCTCACTCACCTACCGACTTACTGAAATCGGCGAAACGATTTTCAACCATAAACAATTGGCGACCACAAAGGGGAGGATTGATCTATCGGTTACAATACCAACTCCGGCTCCCGATTTCGTTTCCCGAACTTCAAATCCCAACATGGTGGAACTCGGGTCGGAGCGGCCGCGAGAACACCAAAGACAACGCATCCCCGATGTTAGCGTCTCTCCCAATAACGTTGTTACGTCACCGACTGACAACAGCAACATCGAATGCACTCCCTCAAGTGTAACACCGCCAATCACCAGGGCTAGAGCCGCTACCTTCCTCTAGCATCTCTGCACAACCCTCTAATCACGGCAATGAAAATATCTTTTCGGTGTCGCGCCACCCGATCACTGGGGCTAGAGCCGCGCCACCCCATTTAAATGCTTCGTCTAGCATGGCGCCTCCGACCACGACCAAGGTCCCAACTACCCCGCCGACGGGACTAGAAACCGGAGGGACAAGAGGAAGTCGCCCTTACGTCACTATCGCTGATTTGATGGAACGACAAGAGATGCTCGCGAGCCTGGCATGTATATGGTTTCAACGCAGAAGGAGGTACTCATCTTTCTCAAGACCACAGACAGAGCGACTACCACGTGAGTCGCGCCTCCACAGCCATTTAGGAACGTCTCCAACAACCCCGACGCCGCACACCTCGGTGGAGCACGCCTCCATGGATGAGGAAACTCGCACTAGAATCCCGTTGGAAAGAAATCAGCCACCCAACTTTGTCACGAGATAAGATTTAGAACAACTCCTCACGCAACCGAATCAAGAATGATGAGTTGGACGTGCATCATCACCAACCCCCTTTACCATCCGAAATACGAGAGAATCCCTCTCCCAAGGGGTACTCTTCTCCTCAATTTACCACGATACGATGGTACCGGAATGCACGTGAGCATGTTTCTCGTTTCCTAGAATCCCTAGGTGAACATGAGTATAATCACGTTCTTCGTTTAAGGGAATTCTCAAAATCACTTACTCGGAAGGGCGTATACATGGTACAACAGACATCCCACCGAGCAAAGATTCCCAAGCTGGAGTAGCATGGTCACCTGCGTTTTACAAGAAATACTTCTTCTTGTCTGAACAAGTTACTTTTCCCGACCTCGAAGAATGTACCGGTGGGATAACGAATATCCGAATGATTTCGTCAAAGGTTCAGGGTTCACCTCCGACTGTCACGACCCAAACGTGACCGAGCAACAATTGGTGAACGCATGCATCAATGGTATGGTTCCAATCTACCGCGCCCTACTAGAAAACTTTATGTTTCCAAACGTTCTCCGAACTCCATGAAGCCGCCGACGATCCGCAACAACAACACCAGACATTACTGGAAAGAACCAGCCAACTCGAATCAAGACGCGATGAAACTCGGAGTAGACGCCTCATCAAGAAACAATTTAATGTCGGCTCATCCTCCGTGAACATAGTAAACGAAAGAGGAAAAAGGAAAGCCGCAACTATGAGCCACCAGCCGAAACGTGAAGCGCCGACGCAACGGGAACCCTCGCAACGGAAGATCGTCACTAAAACTCCTGTGCAGCATCGTGAGACCGAAGGAAATACCCTTGATTTCCCATTCCCCATCGAGGAGGTGATTGACCTCCTAGAAGCCTGGGTTCAAGATGATGTCATCAGATTGCCACCGCTCAGACGTCCACCAACTGAAGCTGAGATGGCGAACTCCAAATACTGCCATTACCACAGGTTCGTTCACCACCCGACTAGCGATTGCAACGGACTTAAAGCATATTTTCAAAGAAAGGATAGAAGCGGAGAACTCCAACTAGGGAGATTTAGAGAGTGCATCGAGACCCACTCCCAATAAGAAACTGGGTTCCCTGGGGGACTCCGTGCACGAGACTCCAGTACAATCCATGATGCGACATGTATGCGAAATTCTCTATCTTTCCAAGGTGCAGCGCCAAGATATTTTCGCAGCTCTCAATCGTGTTGTATCCGGCAGACGGCTTTTTCTCTCCTCGGAATCCACGCCAAGGGCCCAAGCTTCCCAAACAAGCGAAGCAGAGAACTGGGGACTGCTGACCACGTCCCGTTTAAAAGGTAATGAATTTGACGACACGCTCATCGACACGACCTCTGACCACAACATCATTACTTTCAAGAAACTAAAGGCAGCCGGATTCTGAAACAAGACGCTACCTATTCCCACCTGTGATTAAGAGCTTGAGAGGAGAGGCTTTGAACGCGCATGGCTACATCAACCTAGAGATCAAGATAGGAGACGCTATAACGCACAGCAAGTTCCACATTGTCAAAGAACTAGATCATGTCATGATTTTGGGACGCTTATGGGTGCTCGACAACAAAGCGAAATTGGATGTACACCCTCTGCCGACGTCCACGCCCGAAGGAATTTCCAAAATCATCCCACGGGTTATCGCATCAACGAGCTATTGAAGGAACCCGTGCATCCGGAGAAGACCGTTGACGCTAGCCCATGATTTTCAAAATGCAAGTAAGTATGACCGAGCAACCTTTTCGCAATCAGCCTTTCCTTCCCCATTCTGTCATGGGGACTTGGAGCGATTACTGGCACAAACGCTGTCAAGAAATGTGAATGGGAGCTGGACCATTCGAACACTTTGCAAGAAGCTTGGAAACTTCTATCGAAACCAACGAAGCTAAGGCTCAAACGGTTACACGACGTCTGAACCCGTTTTTAATCGGAGATATGGTGGTTAAGGAAAGCTCGTTTCAAGTTGGGAGGATGACAGTAAAAATGGATTTGCCCAATGAAGGTGAAGGCGAGTACATGATCTCAGTTGCGGATACCCTTTTGGAGGATATTGCATGCTCAAGTCAATACAGACACACCAAGGCGTGATAGTTCACTCACGATGGTTCAAGGAATCCAATCCCTAAAATCTTTGTACTTCCCAATCACTCCTTTTCAAAGACTTCCTTTAACAATTCCTCTTAATAGCTTTGTAATTCCCGAGATGAATACACCATTTGTATTTTTCCCTAGGGATTTCCCTTTTGTAAAAAAATAAAAAATAAGAATAAGAATAAATATATCTCTCTCCGAGCGAATCCTTCAGATATCGAGAAATACACCAGAAAAACCCAGAAAACCATTGCAGATCCATCATACCACAATCTCTTTCAAAAAAAAAAAAATATATATATATATATATAGGAAGCAAAATGTCGACTGATGAAGAAGAAGGAAAAGACGAGTTTACAAAAAAAAAAGAGGGGGACACCAGGGGAACTAAGTAGCTAACGTAAATAACAAAAGGAGGAACTAGCCCTCAAAGGATGGAGCACAAATCCCCTCGGGCAAAGCTATCTTCAAGCACTTCCCCCAGCAATCCTTCGGGCAACAAAGGTTCCATTCAACGGTTTTAGCAGCAGCAACCTCAACATCCCATCCCGAAGCAGCCACAACAGCAGCGGTGTCCTCCCCGACGACCATTCCAGCATACGCCACCATAACCCCCCCCGGTATCACCAACAACACCTTTTGCATCAACTTCAAAGGCTATTTCGTTTCCATCATATGACCCTTCGAAGATTTTCTCAAGCGACACTTCGGAGAAAGTTTTTTGATTCATCCACATCAGGGTCAAGAATCATGGCGCCCTCCTCCATGCTCACAGAACCCAAGAAAGTCTGAATATGCACCTGTTCTTCGTAGGGATAGATGGAAGGGAGGTCCTTAATGATTTCACTAGCTTCGTGGAATGGAGATTTAGTCCCAACTAATGCCTCCTCAAGAGAAGAAGACCGATCTTCACTAAGTCCGAAATCCTTCTCCGAAGAGTTAAAGCGCACCATCCACGAGGGTCCCATCATACACTGCTGTTTATAGGTGAAAATCGTTTCTGCTGATTTCGGTAATTTCGGTGAGTGAGTGAGAACCCATTCAAACCCTAAAAAATGTCTTTGCACGTGAGCACTTTATAGGTTCGAGAGATCAATTCCGCATAAGTCCGGCCTAAACCAAGAAATGGCCGTTCCGGACTTGCTTCGGTCACAAAGTGGAGGAGAAGGGTTGATTTGGGTAGGGAAGCAAAGAAAGGTGTTGAGGAGAGTAGTATCTCGACTTGTATCAGAAAGTGAAAGCTTAGGAAGCTTGCAAGAGATGGAAGCTTTTGAGAGAGCTTGCAAAGTTGCCTTTCTGAGAGTGTAAGTGTAGTGTATTTCTCATGACCGAGACTTGTTGTCTGGTGGAAATAGGTAAGACCTATTTATACAAGTCGAGATTGAAACGTACCCTGGCCTCATGAAGAAAGAGAGTAAAGGGTGAAATAATGGGAGGAGGTGGTAACTGCATGCATGGTGTTAATGGGTGAAAACGTTTTTCACCATTATTTCCTCTTTTATTTGACCGCTTTATTCCTTTTCACGCTTTCTTAAAGTGAGCGTAGTGTATCGCCGCATCTTTGTGACCGCCAAACCAAAACCCTAAAGAAGCATCCCCCAGTTTGTGTTGATGTCTCGAGTGTTGGTTGCATCTTGAGTGCAAGTGGCGCCCGCTAGTGGCGCGTGTGGCATGTGCGGGATGCCTTGGTGGTA
Organism: Papaver armeniacum; assembly: GCA_023531295.1. Taxonomy (NCBI): domain Eukaryota; kingdom Viridiplantae; phylum Streptophyta; class Magnoliopsida; order Ranunculales; family Papaveraceae; genus Papaver; species Papaver armeniacum. Next base: position 100,810 of record JAJJWW010013322.1, on the reverse strand, counting down.
GGTTGCACGGTTTGCAAGTTTTGGCTACCGAGCGTGTGCGTTTGGCATGTGCCAATGGCATGTGCGGAATGCCTTGGTGGTAGGTTGCAGTTTGCAAGTTTTGGCTACCCGAGCGTGTGCGTTTGGCATGTGCCAATGGCATGTGTGGAATGCCTTGGTGGTAGGTTGCACGGTTTGCAAGTTAAGCTACCGGTGTGTGCGTTTGGCATGTGCCAATGGCATGCGTGGCCATTAGGCCGTGACCTTGATAGGGAAACCAGTGGCGAGTATGTTGGCATGTGCCAATGGCATGCCGGGCCGTTAGGGTAAGTGACCTTGATAGGGAAGCTAGCTAGCGAGCATGTTGGCATGTGCCAATGGCATGCGGGCCGTTAGGGCCGTGACCTTGATAGGAAGCTAGCTAGCGAGCATGTTGGCATGTGCTAATGGCATGCTTATGGGCCGTTAGGGCCGTGACCTTGATAGGAAGCTAGCTAAGCGAGCATGTTGGCATGTGCCAATGGCATGCGGGGCCGTTAGGGCCGTGACCTTGATAGGGGGCCGCTAGCGAGTATGTTGGCATGTGCCAATGGCATGCGGGGGCCGTTAGGGCGTGACCTTGATAGGGAAGCTAGCTAAGCGAGCATGTTGGCATGTGCCATTGGCATGCGGGGCCGTTAGGGCCGTGACCTTGATAGGGAAGCTAGCTAGCAAGCATGTTGGCATGTGCCAATGGCATGCGGGGCCGTTAGGGCCGTGACCTTGATAGGAAGCTAGCTAGCGAGCATGTTGGCATGTGCCAATGGCATGCGGGGCCGTTAGGGCCGTGACCGTGATAGGAAAGCTAGCTAGCGAGCATGTTGGCATGTTCCAATGGCATGCGGGGCCGTTAGGGCCGTGACCTTGATAGGGAAGCCAGCTAGCGAGTATGTTGGCATGTGCCAATGGCATGCGGGGCCATTAGGGCCGTGACCTTGATAGGAAGCTAGCTAGCTAGCATGTTGGCATGTGCCATTGGCATGCGGGGCCGTTAGGGGTCATGACCTTGATAGGAAGCTAGCTAGCGAGCATGTTGGCATGTGCCATTGGCACGTATGGCCATGTTGACCTAGTTGCATGTTTTGCAAGCCTAGGGCGCTATGTTTGGCGTGGGCCAAAGGCATAGCGGCTTGGAATTATGGCTTGCGACACGTGTTGGCATGTGCCAATGGCACGTGCGGCCATGTTGACCTGGTTGCAAGTCTTGCAAGCCTAGGGCGCTATATTTGCCGCGAGCCAAAGGCGTAGCGGCTTAGAAATATGGATTGCGGCACGTGTTGGCATGTGCCAATGGCACGTGCGGCCATGTTGACCTAGTTGCAAGTCTTGCAAACCTAGGGCGCTATGTTGGTCGTGGGTCAAGGCATAGCGGCTCGCAATTTTGGCGTTGTTGCCATGGTGCGCAGATATGCGGCTTGTTTTGGCATGGTTGCCATGGTGCGCCTAGTGCGGCTTGGTTTGGCATGGTTGCCATGGTGCGCGATATGCGGCTTGGTTTGGCATGGTTGCCATGGTCGCAGATGCGGCTTGGTTTGGCATGGTTTCCATGGTGCGCGAGATGCGGCTTGATTTGGCATGGTTGCCATGGTGGCGATATGCGGCTTGGTTTGGCATGGTTGCCATGGTGCGCAGATATGCGGCTTGGTTTGGCATGGTTGCCATGGTGCGCAGATATGCGGCTTGGTTTGGCATGGTTGCCATGGTGCGCGATATGCGGCTTGGTTTAGCATGGTTGCCATGGTGCGCGAAGATGCGGCTTGGTTTGGCATGGTTGCCATGGTGCGCAAATATGCGGCTTGGTTTTAGCATGGTTACCATGGTGCCCATTATGCGGCTTGGTTTGGCATGGTTGCCATGGTGCGCAGATATGCGGCTTGGTTTAGCATGGTTGCCATGGTGCGTGATATGCGGCTTGGTTTGGCATGGTTGCCATGGTGCGCGATGTCTGCGGCTTGGTTTGGCATGGTTGCCATGGTGCGTAGTATGCGGCTTAATTTTGGAACTAGGGTTACGTGGTTGAAAACCTAATCTGGTATTTTGAAAAAATACCCTATTAATTATTTACACTGAGTTAAATGCTCTTATTTAATGTGTTGCATGTAACACTAGGTCATGGGGTTTTACGATTTTACCCCTTGTCTAAAAACCACCATCAACATTAAGTCCCCTGCTTAGCTCGGAACAGGGGCTTTGTTGCAAGGTAAGCATAAGATGGTGACAAACTATTAACAGCAAACCGTAAAGAAAATTGAAGGAGGCTTGTCTGACCTTTTATAAATAGGATTTGGAATCCTTGCCTCTGGTAGTTTTGCACAAATGGGGAGGCTGGCATAATTGGTGGGCCGGTGTAGCAGGCGACGTTGGGAAGTTGGCGTGAGTTGGGAAACTGAGTGTGCTAGCCGGTGGGACCGGCGCGAAGTGTAGAAGCTGTTCGTGCTTGCAGGCGTGACTTGGGCGGCATTGGGAGGTGGCGCACCAGGCGGTCCAATCTTGGAAACCATGCTTGCGGGGGTGACTTGGGCGGCATTGGGAAGTCGTGGTTGGTGGGGCCGGTCCAATCTTGGAAACCATGCTTGCGGGCGTGACTTGGGCGGCATTGGGAAGTCGCAATTGGTGGGGCCATCAATCTTGGAAACCATGCTTGCGGGCGTGACTTGGGAAATGGCGTTCTTTGCTAACCGAGTGTGCTAGGCCATGAGACCGATGTAAACAAGTAGGGAGTTTCTTCCGATAGCAAAGTTTCCTTATCTTGCTTTCCTTCACGTGCGGCTTGATTAGGGCATTATTCATGCTAAAATGCGAAGCGTTATGTCTCTCATTGCTTCCTTTCCCTTTTAAGGTTCGCATTCATATCCAAAAAATAAAAATAATAGCATCGTCTCCTCGTTTGAGAAAAGGTTTCTTCTTGTTGATTCCCTTTTCCTTTGCTTTGCCAGGTGCGTTTCTTCTTCTTCCCCTTTTTTTTTGCCATCCTCTTTTGTATGCGTGTAGACGGGATGGAATTTGATCATCTTTCCATTTCTTGCGGTGTATGATGGGATCTTCCCGAGAGGGTCGTGCTTTTAACCTTTTGGGAAAGGACTTCAGAATCGGCGGAGATCGATCTTCTTCTCTTGAGGAGGTATCGGTCGGGGTTGAATCTTTGTTCCATGAAGCTAATGAAATTATTAAGGACCTCCTTCCCATCTATCCCCACGAAGAACAGGTGCATGTTCGGACCCCCTTGGGTTCAGTGGACGCGGAGGAGAACGCCATGGTTCTCGATTTTGATGTGGATGAATCAACAAACTTTCTTGAGCGTCAATGAGAAAACTTTGAAGAGCGTATGATAGGAGCGAGACAACCTTTGAAGTTGATGCCAAGGTGATACCGAGGCGTCATGGTGGCGTATCTTTGGAATAGTTGTCGGGGAGGACACTGCTTAGCTGCTTTGTGGCTGCTTCGGGATGGGATGTTAAGGTTGCGCCGATAAAGCCGCTGAGTGGAACCTCTTGTTGCCGAAGGATTCTTTGGGAAATGCTTGAAGATAGCTTTGCCCGAAGAGACTTGCGTCTCCGAATCCTTCGAGGGCTAGTCCCTCCTTTTGTTTTTCTCGTTAGGCTGTGTAGTTCCACGATGTTTTCCCTTCTCTTTTTTTTTTTTTGTAAACACATCCTTCCCTTCTTCTTCATTAGTAAACCTTTTTGCTTCATATATATATTTTTTGAAAGGGGTTGTGGTATGATGGCTCTGCAATGGTTTTTCTCGGTTCCTGATGTATTTCTCTGATATCTGAAGGATTCGCTCGGGAAGAGATATATTTATTTTATTTTATTTTTTTTGACAAAAGGGTAGACCTCCAGGGAAAAAATACAAACGGTGTATTCATCCTGGGGAAGTACAGCTATTAAGAGAAATGATTCAAAGGAATCTACCGAGTGATTGGGAAATACAACATTTTAGGGATTGGATTCCTTGAGCCATCGCGAGTGAACTATCACGCCTTCGTGTGTCGGTATTGATGAGCTTGCAATATCCTCCCAAAAGGGTATCCGTGACCTTGGTATAGCTCGCCTTCACCTTCCTCGGGCAAATCCATCTTTACTTGTCATCCTCCCAACTTGAAACGAGCTTTCCTTAATCACTATATCTCCGATTGAAAACGGGTTCGGCGTCGTGTAACTATTTGAGCCTTGGCTTCCCGTTGGTTTTCGCGAAGCTTCCAAGCTTCTTGCAAAGTGTTCGAATGGTCCAGCTCCCATTCACATTTTTGACAGACGTTCGTGCTTTGGTTGTTACGCCGATTCCCCATGACAGAATGGGGAAAGAAAAGGTCGATTCTGCAGAAAAGGTTGCTCGGTCGAGACTTACTTGCGTTTGAAAATCATGGGCTAGCGCCAACGGGTCCTCTTGGACGCTTGGCTTCCTTCAATAGCTCGTTGATGTGATAACCCGTGGGATGATTTCTTTGGGAACCCCTTGGCGGGGATGTCGGAGGGTGTACGCCCAGTTTTGCCTTGTTGTCGAGTGCCCATAAGCGTCCCAAAATCATGTCATGATCTAGTTCTTTGACGATGTGGAACTTCTCATGCGTTATAGCGTCTCCTATCTCGATCTCTAGGTTGATGTAGCCATGCGCGTTCAAAGCCTCTCCTCCCAAGCTCTTAATCACAGGCAGGAAATAGGTAGCGTCTTGCTTTGTAAATCCGGTTGCCTTTAGTGTCTTGAAAGTGATGATGTTGTGGTCGGAGGTCGTGTCGATGAGCGTGTCGTCCAAGTTCGGACCTCTTAAAGCGGGACGTGGTCAGCAGTCCCAGTTCTCCACTTCGCTTGTTTGGGAAGCTTGGGCCCTTGGCGTGGATTCCAAGGGGAGAAGAAGGCGTTTGCTTGGATACAACACGATTGAGAGGCTGCAAAAATATCTTGGCGCTGAACCTTGGAGAGATAGAGAATTTCGCATATATGTCGCATCATGAATTGCACGGTCTCGTGCACGGAGTCCCCGGAGGAACCGCAGTTTCTTATTGGGAGTGGGTCTCGATGCACTCTTTCGTCTCCCTAGTTGGAGTTCTCCGCTTCTATCCTTTCCTTGAAAATATGCTTTAATCATTGCAATCACTAGTCGGGTGGTGAACGAACTGTGGTAATGGCGGTATTTGGGATTTGCCATCTCGGCCTCGGTTAGTGGGCGTCCCAGGCGGTGGCAGTCACATGACATCATCTTGAACCCGAGGCTTCTAGGAGGTCAATCACCTCCTCGATGGGGAATGGGAAATCAAGGACATCTCCTTCAGTCCACGATCTTTGCACAAGAGTTTTAGTGCGATCTTCCGCTACATGGCTCCTGTTGCGGCGGCGCTTCCACGTTTGGGCACGGTGGCTCGTAGTTGCGGCTTTCCTTTTCCTCTTTTCGTTCACTATGTTCACGGAGGATGAGCCGCATTAAATTGTTTGCTTTGATGAGGCGCCTACTCCCGCGAGTTTCGCGTCGTCTTGATTCGAGTTGGCCTAGTCCTTTCCAAGAATCTTGGTGCTATTGTTGCAGATCGTCTGCGGCCTCATGGAGTTCGAGAATGTTTGGAAACGCAAAGTTTTCTAGCGAGGAGATGGTAGATCGGGACCATACCATTGATGCACGCGTTTACCAATTGTTGCTCGGTCACATTTGGGTCGTAACAGTGCTTGAACCCTCAACCTTTTGACGAAATCATTTGGATGTTCGTTATCCCACCGTACATTCTCCCGAGGTCTGAAAAGGTAACTTGTTCGGACACGAAGAAATACTTCTTGTAAACGCGCGGTGACCATGCTACTCGGTTGGGAATGCTTTGTTCGGTGGGATGTTTGTTGTACCATGTATACGCCCTTCCGGTAAGTGATTTTGAAAATTCCCTTAAACGAAGAACGTGATTATATTCATGTTCACCTAAGGATTCCGGGAAACGAGAAACATGTTCGCGTGCATTCCTTTTACCATCATACGGGGGTAAATTGAGGGGAAGAGTACCCCTTGGGAGAGGGATTCTCTCAGTATTTGGACGGGTAAGGGGTTGGTGATGATGTACATCGAACTCATCATGCTTGATTCGGTCACGTAGGAGTTGTTCCAAATCCTCTCTCGTGAAGAAATTTGGTGGTTGATTTCTCTCCAACGGGACTCTAGTGCGAGTTTCTTCATCCGTGGAGGCGTGCTCTGCTTGGGAGGTGCCGCGTCAAGGTTGTTGGAGATGTTTCTAGGCGTCTCGAGGATGTGACTCACGGGGTAGTCGATCTCTGTCGGGGTTTTGAGAAAGGTGAGAACCTCCTTTTGTGTTGAAACCATGTCCATGCTGGCTCGCGAGCGTCTCCTGTCGTTCCATCAAATCGGCGATGGTGACGTAAGGGCGACTTCCTCTGAGTCCTTCCGGGTCTCTCGTCCGTCGGCGGGGTAATTGGAGCCTTAGTTGTCGGAGGCGCCATCTTTGGAAGAAGCGTGCAGGTCGCGGTGGCGGCCCTAGCCTTGGTGATCGGGGCGTGACACCCGAAGTGATATTCGTTGCCGTGATTATAGGGTTGTGCGGGACGCTAGAGGAGGCAGCGGCTCTGCCTGGTGATAGGCGGTGTTACACTTGAAGGAGTGCATTCGATGTTGCTGTTGTCAGTGGTGAAGTAACTATGTTATGGGGGGAGACGCCAACATCAGGAATGCGTTGCATTGATGTTCTCTGCATCCGCTCCCGGATCTGAGTTCCACCATGTTGGGATTTGACGTTCGGAAAACGAAATCGAGGAGTTGGAGTTGATATTGTAGCGATAGATCAATCCTCCCACCGTGGTCGCCAATTGTTTATAGGTGAAAATCGTTTCTGCCGATTTCGGTAATTTCGGTGAGTGGTGAGAAACCTGTTTCAAACCCTAAACAAATGTCTGCACGTGAGCACTTTATAGTTCGAGAGATCAATGCGTACAAGTCCGGCCTAAACCAAGAAATGGCCGTTCCAGGACTTGCTTCGGTCACAAAGTGGAGGAGAAGGGTTGATTTGGGGAGGGAAGCAAAGAAAGGTGTTGAGGAGAGTAGTATCTCGACTTGTATCAGAAAGTGAAAGCTTAGGAAGCTTGCAAGAGATGGAAGCTTTTGAGAGAGCTTGCAAAGTTGCCTTCTGAGAGTGTAAGTGTACTGTATTTTTCCCACCAAGACTTGTTGTCCGGTGGAAATAGGTAAGACCTATTTATACAAGTCGAGATTGAAACGTACCGGCCTCATGAAGAAAGAGAGTAAAGGGTGAAATAATGGGAGGAGATGGTAACCGATGGTTTAAGGGGTGAAAACGTTTTCACCATTATTTCTTCTTTTATTTGAACGCTTTATTCCTTTTCACGCTTTCTTAAAGTGAGCGTAGTGTACTGCCTGCATCTTCAGACCGGCCAAACCAAAACCCTAAAGAAGCATCCCCGGTTTGTGTTGATGTCTCAGTGTTGGTTGCATCTTGAGTGCAAGTGGCGCCTGCTAGTGGCGCGTGTGGCATGTGCCAATGGCATGTGCGGGATGCCTTGGTGGTAGGTTGCACGGTTTGCAAGTTTTGGCTACCCGGCGTGTGCGTTTGGCATGTGCCAATGGCATGTGCGAATGCCTTGGTGGTAGGTTGCACGGTTTGCAAGTTTTGGATACCAGCGTGTGCGTTTGGCATGTGCCAATGGCATGTGCGGAATGCCTTGGTGGTAGGTTGCCAATGGTTTGCAAGTTAAGCTACCTTGTGTGCGTTTGGCATGTGCCAATGGCATGCGTGGCCATTAGGGCTACGTGACGATAGGGAAACCCGCTAGCGAGTATGTTGGCATGTGCCAATGGCATGCGAGGCCGTTAGGGCCGTGACCTTGATAGGGAAGCTAGCTAGCGAGCATGTTGGCATGTGCAATGGCATGCGGGGTGTTAGGGCCTTGGTGACCTTGATAGGAAGCTAGCTAGCGAGCATGTTGGCATGTGCCAATGGCATGCGGAGCCGTTAGGGCCGTGACCTTGATAGGGAAGCTAGCTACAAGCATGTTGGCATGTGCCAATGGCATGCGGGGCCGTTAGGGCCGTGACCTTGATAGGGAAGCAGCTAAGAGTATGTTGGCATGTGCCAATGGCATGCGGGGCGATTAGGGCCGTGACCTTGATAGGGAAGCTAGCTAAGCGAGCATGTTGGCATGTGCCATTGGCATGCGGGGGCGTTATGGCCGTGACCTTGATAGGGAAGCTAGCTAGCGAGCATGTTGGCATGTGCCAATGGCATGCGGGAAGCCGTTAGGGCCGTGACCTTGATAGGGAGCTAGCTAGCGAGCATGTTGGCATGTGCCAATGGCATGCGGGGCCGTTAGGGCCGTGACCTTGATAGGGAAGCTAGCTAGCGAGCATGTTGGCATGTGCCAATGGCATGCGGGGCCGTTAGGTCCCGTGACCTTGATAGGGAAGCCATTCAGCGAGCATGTTGGCATGTGCCAATGGCATGCGCCATGGCCCGTTAGGCCGTGACCTTGATAGGGAAGCTAGGTCATGAGCATGTTGGCATGTGCCATTGGCATGCGAGCGTTAGGGCCGTGACCTTGATAGGAAGCTAGCTAGCGAGCATGTTGGCATGTGCCATTGGCACGTCACGGCCATGTTGACCTAGTTGCATGTTTTGCAAGCCTAGGGCGCTATGTGTTTGGCGTGGGCCAAAGGCATAGCGGCAGAAATTATGGCTTGCGACACGTGTTGGCATGTGCCAATGGCACGTGCGGCCATGTTTACCTAGTTGCAAGTCTTACAAGCCTAGGGCGCTATGTTTGGCGGGCCAAAGGCGTAACCTTGAGCTTAGAAATATGGCTTCTGCGGCATGTGTTGGCATGTGCCAATGGCATGTGCGGCCATGTTGACCTAGTTGCAAGTCTTGCAAACCTAGGCGCTATGTTGGTATGTGGTAGAAGGCATAGCGGCTCGAATTTGGCGTTGTTGCCATGGTGCGCAAGAAGCTAGCTTGTTTTGGCATGGTTGCCATGGTGCGCAAGTGCGGCTTGGTTTGGCATGGTTGCCATGGTCTGCAGAGATGCGGCTTAGTTTGGCATGGTTGCCATGGTCGCAGATATGCGGCTTGGTTTGGCATGGTTTCCATGAGTACGCAAAGATGCTCGCAGCTTGGTTTGGCATTGTTGCCATGGTGCGCAAAGATGCGGCTTGGTTTGGCATAGTTGCCATGGTGCGCAGTATGCGGCTTGGTTTGGCATGGTTGCCATGGTGCAGATGCGGCTTGTTTTTGGCATGGTTGCCATGTTGCGCAATCACGGCTTGGTTTGGCATGGTTGCCATGGTGCGCAGATATGCGGCTTGGTTTTAGCATGGTTGCCATGGTGCGCAGATATCAGGCTTGGTTTGGCATGGTTGCCATGGTGCGCAATATGCGGCTTGGTTTGGCATGGTTTGCCATGGTGCAGAAGATGCGAAGCTTAGTTTTGGAATTAGGGTTACGTATTTGAAAACCCTAACTGGTATTTTGAAAAATACCCTATTAATTATTTACACTGAAAGTTAAATGCTCTTATTTAATGTGTTGCGGGTAACACTAGGTCATGGGGTTTTACGATTTTACCCCTTGTCTAAAAACCACCATCAACAACTGCAAAAGATGAAAAAATGACCCAGTTCTACCATATCTATGCACATATAAAAGAGGATAACACGAGTAGAGAAGAATAAGAAAACATACCGGTATGATCTTCTTAGCCCGAATGACCACGGTTGGGGTGCTTTTGCAAGAATTAGACCTCACGCCTTCACTTGGAGAACTTGGCCGGCTAAGAGATGATTCATCTCATGAGACATGACAAAGAGAGAAACTTCGACAAGAAGAACCTTTTTCTCAAACGAGAGACGATGCAATTATTTTTGGGTATAAATACTAATCTTAAAAAGGGAAAGGAAGCAATGAGGGACATAACGCTTTTGATTTTGGCATGGATGATGCCCTAATTGAAGCCGCACGCGAAGGAAAGCAAGATAAGGAAACTTTGCTATCCGAAGAAACACCTACTCCCCTCTCGTTTACATCGGTCACGCCAGCAAGCATGCACAGTTTCCACACCTTGCACCGGTCCCACCAGCTAGCGCACTCGCCTTCCCAACTCACGCCAACTTCCCAACGCCGCCTGGTTGCACCGGCCCCACCAATTGCGCCGACTTCCCAATGACCGCCCCAAGTCACGCCTACAAGCACGCACAACTTCCACACCTTGCGCCGGTCCCACCAGCTAGCACACTCGATTTCCCAACTCACGCCAACTTCCTAACGTCGCCTGCCGCACCTCGGTCCCACCAAGTGTGCCAGCCTCCCGATTTGTGCAAAATCGCTGCAGGCAAGGATTCCAAATCCTATTTATAAAAAGTCGAGACAGCCTCCTCAATTCTCTTTACTTTCTTGTTGATAGTTTGTCACCATCTTATGCTTACCTCGCAACAAAGCCCCCTGCTCCGAGCTAAGCAGGGGACTTAATGTTGATGGTGGTTTTTAAACAAGGGGTAAAATCGTAAAACCCCATGACCTAGTGTTACCCGTAACACATTAACTAAGAGCATTTAACTCGAGGTGTAAATAATTAATAGGGTATTTTTTCAAAATACCAGATTAGGGTTTTCGACACGGAACCTAATTCCAAAACCAAGCCGCACACCGCGCACCATGGAAACAATGCCAAACCAAGCCGCATTCGCGCACCATGGCAATAATGCCAAACCAAGCCGCACACACGCGCACCATGGCAACAATGCCAAACCAAGCCGCATGCCAAACCAGCACCATGGCAAATAATGCCAAACCAAGCCGCATTCTCGCACTCATGGCAACAATGCTAAACTAAGCCGCATATATCACGCAGACCATGGCAATAATGCTAAACCAAACCGCATATCGCGCACCATGGCAACAATGCTAAAAACCAAGACGCATTCTGCGAACCATGGCAACAATGCCAAATCAAGCCGCACACTCGCGCACCATGGCAACGATGCCAAACCAAGCCGCACATCACGACCATGGCAGCGACGCCAAAACCAAACTACATATCGCACTCATTGGCAACCATGCCAAAACTAAGCCATATGCCATTGGCACATGCCAAATATAGCGCCTAGACTTGCAAAACCTGCAACTAGGTCAACATGGTCGTGCGTGCCATTGGCACATGCCAACGCGTACCACAAGCCATATTTCCAAGCCGCTACACCATTGGCACATGCCAAATATAGCGCCTTAGGCTTGCAAACGTGCAACCTAGGCCAAGTCGGCCACGCATGCCATTGGCACATGCCAACATGCTCGCTGGTAGCTTTTCCTACCAAGGCCACGGCCCCTAACGGCCACGCATGCCATTGGCACATGCCAACATGCTCGCTGGTAGCTTTCCTTACCAAGGCCACGGCCCTAACTGCCACACATGCCATTGGCACATGCCAACATGCTCGCTGGTAGGTTTCCCTACCAAGGCCACGGCCCTAATGGTCACGCATGCCATTGGCACATGCCAACATGCTCGCTGGTAGCTTTTCCTACCAAGGCCGCGGCCCTAACGGCCACACATGCCATTGGCACATGCCAACATGCTCGCTGGTAGCTTTTCCTACCAAGGCCACGGCCCTAACGGCCACGTATGCCATTGGCACATGCCAACATGCTCGCTGGTAGACTTTTCTACCAAGGCCACGGCCCTAACGGCCACGCATGCCATTGGCACATGCCAACATGCTCGGTGGTAGCTTTTCCTACCAAGGCCACGGCCTAACGGCCACGCATGCCAACACGCTCACTGGTAGCCTTCATCACCTAGCCGTGGCCCTAATGCGCGCTACGGTAGCCTAACTTGCAAGCCAGGCAACCTAGGCCAATTTGACCGTACGCGCCATTGGAACATGCCAAAACCCACGCTGGTAGCCTAATTTGCAAACCATGCAACCTACCACCAAGGCATTCTGCACATTCCATTGGCACATGCCACACACGCCACTAGCAGCTCTGGCATGCCACGGCATTGCCACTTACACTCAACGTACAACCTACCACCAAGGCATTCCGCACATGCCAATGGCATATGCCACACGCGCCACTAGCAGCGCCACTTGCACTCAAGGTGCAAACCAACACTCGAGATATCAAGACAAACCGGGGATGCTTTCCAAGGTTTTGGTTTGGCGGTCATGACTTGCGGCGTATACTACGCTCACATTAAGAAAGCGTGAAAAGGAATAAAGCGGTCAAATAAATGAGGAAATAATGGTGAAAACGTTTTCACCCATTAACACCATGCGGTTACCACCTCCTCCCATTATTTCACCCTTTACTCTCTTCCTTCATGAGGCCAGTGGTGCGTTTAATCTCGACTTGTATAAATAGGTCTTACTCTATTTCCACCCGACAACAAGTCTCGGTCAGAGAAAATACTACACTCTCGTAAAGGCAACTTTGCAAGATCTCCCAAAAAGCTTTCATCTCTTGCAAGCTTCCGAAGCTTCCACTTTCTGATACAAGTCGAGACACTACTCTCCTGCACTATTCTCCGCCTCAACACCTTTCTCTGCTTCCTCCCCAAATCAACCCTTCTCCTCCACTTTGTGACCGAAGCAAGTCCTGGAACGGCCATTTCTTGGTTTAGGCCGGACTTGCATGCGTATTGATCTCTCGAATCTATAAAGTGCTCACGTGCAGCACATTTGTTTAGGGTTTGAACCAGTTTCTCACTCACCTACCGAATTTACCGAAATCGGCAGAAACGATTTTCAACCATAAACAAAGCGTACCCGACATATCAGATGTAGATGCTACACCTTGGATAAATTAGATAAAATCCCTAGAGATTTTTGGTGGAAGAAAGATGGGTCAAAAGGTAAAGGTGGTTATATAAAGGCGTGGAAAGGCATGTGCATGTCCAACACACAAGGGAGATTGGGAATAAAAAATCTTCATAATTTCAATATTGACCTTTTAACAAAACTAGCTAGCATATTAATGATGGAAAAAGATCAGCTATGGGTTAAACTTCTAGAAGCGAAATACTTCTATAATTCCAATCCTTGAGATCCTACAAGAAATTATGAACTATCATGGATTTGGACAAGCATTCAGAAAGGTCCAAATACCATTGAAGGCAATTATATTTGGCAAGTGAAAAATGGAGCTAATACGAAGATTTGGGAGGACAACTGGATTCCCAACACGGAGAGAATAAGTAAACCAAGGGACAAAGATGATAATTTACCGCAAAAAGTTCAAGAGCTAATAAATAATGAAGGATATTGGAACACGGAAAAGCTAGATGGTTTGTTCTCTTCAGAAATAAAAGAAAAAATTCTAGCTATTACTGCAAATAAAGAATATATAGACAGGATAAGATGGGCTCACCACCAATCAGGAGATTTCTCAGCAAAAAATATTTATAACTTTCTCATAAATCGTAATTCTGATAATGAGAATGATATTTTTTTCCCATGGAAAAAACTATAGAAGATGCAGACTCTACCTCGGATTAGGCTGTTTATTTGGAAATTAATTCAAAAGCTTTACTGACCTCGAGTAGACTAGCGGCTCATAACCCAGATGTTTCCCCAGAGTGTCAAATGTGCAATAATCAAGCTACGGAAACGGAAAATCATCTTTTTAGAACATGCCCTTTTTCCAGAGCAGTTTGGTTTGGTTGCTCCTTGGACGTGGTCAATTCGCGAATTAACACAGATGTGATTAGGAAGTGGGTTGAATTATGGATCCCTGATCAAAATTTCTCGCAATTTAGTGAACAAATTGCAATCATTCTTTGGTTCATATGGAAATATAGATGTGAGTTTCAGAAAAAATCGTTTTGGATCCCTCCTCTTTAATTCAACAGATAAAAATATTCATCCAGTCTTCAGTTATCATGGAAGAGACCAAATCTCAAGGCATCCAAAAAACGAAGATTCTCAATTACGGGTGGAAGAGCATCAGGTCGGATTGGATAATTTTCATTGATGCGTCCTATAGAAAAGAAAATTTATCGATGGGATATGCCTTCATTCTATACTCGGCAGACCAAGAAGCTTTCCTATATATTTCAGCTGGCTCTAATTGGGCTTCCTCAGCATTAAATGCAAAAGCAAAAGCTTTGTTAAATGCTTTAAAGTGGTTGGAAAATAATATTTTTTCTAGCGTCTGTATAGTCCCAGACTGTAAACTCCTACTGGATTCTATCACCAAAAAAGATACAGATGCTTCATGGGTTGCAGAGAATACTATTAAAGAAGCAATTTCTTTGTTGGATAAACTTCCTCAAGTTCTGGTAAAATTTATAACAGAGATTACAATGCTGAAGCGGACTCAGTTGCAAAAGAAATAAGGATCAGAAGACTTCATCATATGTCAACACACTTGTGTCAAAGAGTGCGAAAAGACAGTATTACTTCTAATATTTTTGATGAAAATAAAATTGCAAATCTTTCGTATTACATTGCGTAATTAAATATACTAACCTTTTCCATCACAAAAAAAAAAAAAAAAATCCGTTTACCAAAAAAAAAAATAATAAAAAAAAAAAAAATCTTCACAACATGCAAACTCATTTTATTTTGAAGGTGAGAGTTTTAAATAAACAATGGCAACGATGTTTTTTTTAAGTGTGCAGTGTGTTTTTACCCAATTTGTAATCATTAAGTAACCATTCTCACAAAATTATCTTCAAGTTAATTACTCCACGTGTACGTAGATCCTGTTTAGCTCCGTGTTGGTGAGACATCAGGCAGTAATGATACGGTAGCTGTGGTAAACATCGAGTGTAATTTTGTGCACACTCCTTTGACGAGTGTGCACGTAACAAACAATGCTGATTGGGTCTTCAAAATAAACGGCTAGGTCGTGTTATTAAATTAGATTTATTTTGTTTTGATATGATTTATATCTTAAGTAAGGAAATAATATCTGATTCTAATCTTAAAAAGAGGCAATATTGCCGGAGTTTATTCTTCCCCTTCCATCTTTTTGTCCCTCCTGGTTTGAGTTTAAGAAAATGGATTTCATGGTTCTGTGCTTGTGTACATAAACCATAGATTAGGTCCTCATACTGTATACTCTCATTCATTCATGATTTGTCTTTTGTACATTATTTAGTTTACGACCTATCAACACTCGGGAAATCAAACTTTATATAAATTTCCATGATTGAAAAGATGCAGTTGTGTTATTTTTACAGCATATATGATTAGAAGAATCCCAAAAGAAGGAACCATGAGATCGATGTCATCTTAATTAATGTCGACGGACATGAATGGTTAATCATGTATCTGTATAATATAATGTGTTCTTTCTCCTGATTACTACATTTCCATTTTGAAATCACTATATATTAGGTTAGGATTTAATACTATTGCCTAATTTAGATTTAAATTAAATTAAAAGAAAACAAAAATTAATCTAATATTAGGAGATAACGGTTCATTGTGAAGAACCAATCAAATTAGTTTGTTATGTGCACACTCTTTAAAGGAGTGTGCACAAAATTGGACTCGTAAAGATCAAGCGGAGGTGTCCACCACCTAATGTAAATGACTCCACGTGTAGCTACATCTGCATGCGTCACATTATGGAGAGGCGATAAAAAATACAAAGATCAAAATTGCAACTTTTTGTTGTTTTTGTTGTTAGTGATGGAGGAGATTCATCAGATTTGCAGAAGAAAAAATGGGAACTGGAGATGCAAGAATGTCAGTGGTGATAATAAACTACAATATTGTGATAAGCATTACTATTATTATGTAAATTATCATAAGAATCTTAAGGAGAAGAAGAGAACTGGAGATGGTGAAGAAACTAGGGGCTCAAAACGGAGGAAGAAGAAGGTGACGGGGGAAGGTGATGAAACAGAAATTCAAAAACTAATGGCTACTAGTTGTAATGATACCTGTGAGTAATTATTCATTTTGTTAATTTTTTATATGTTGTTTAGAATTACGATAATCTAATTGAACAAATTTCCTAGTTTCATCTATTATTATCGTTGTTGTTATCATTGTCCATTTCGTTTGCTTGCATGTTTAAAATATATAGCTGGCTGGTAATTCAGAAATCTCATAGCTAATTTCATCTGCTAAGGCCCTCTCAGGAACACTAAGAATTATTGCATTGTCTAACTGATTGGGAATTTTCTATTCAGCTGATATACAAATTGGTTCTGCCAATATTGGGACGAAAAGGAAAAATGTCGAAAGAACAGAAGAGTCTGGAGAACTAGATTTTACAGATTTCTTAACAGAAAATCCTCCTTTGATCACTACAAATAAGATGCTGAAGAAGATGAATGAGATGGAGGACAAGAAGAAACTGCCTCCAGATGAACAGCGTTGTTGTGTAAAAGGTGGTGGTCTAGCTGGTGGTGGACGATGGAGATGCAAGAATTTTAGGATGGGTTATGGTGCTGCTACTGATGATGATGCTGTTTCTAAGACAAGATATTGTGAAAAGCATTACATTCGTCGTGAGAATATTAAGAGGAGATTTAGAGATGGTGAAGTTGCTGGTAGAGGTCATATGGAAGAAACTAGGGGTGCTGATGGAACCGGAAATCAAAATGTAGGGGCTACAAGTAATGATACCTGTAAGTAAATATAATGTCTTCATTTTAGTGAAATTATGATTACTAATTGAAGAAATTTCATAGTTTTATGTGTTGTTGTCATTGTTCAATTCGTTTGCTTACATTTTTAAAATACTATAATTGAGAACTTTCATAGTTTCATCTTCTGTTGTGACACCAACACCAATTAGTTATTTTAGGAATTATTATATCTTTCCTTATTTGTTGTTAGCTTAGGACTCATGTTCTCTATATATATTCATAGTTTGTTCTAGGGTTCGGCATTCAATCAATACAAAACTCAGTTGCATTATTGTTTACACAGCAGAGGTGGCTAATCCCCATAAAAAAGGATATTTATCTTAGGGTTCTTATATTCACATGCGGTGTTTGGTTTAGAACCCTAACATCCTGTATCGTGAGCCAACCACCACGACCCATGCCCTCCACGGAAGGGGTGACCTATAGGCTAGATTAAAGTGTTGGGGCACCTATGTATGGGCGTAGTTGTCACCCGCATTGAATACCGATAGGAGTGAAGCCGCCATAAGAGAAAGGGCTACCTTCGGCCGTTGTCGATAGAGTGGGCCAACGAGGACGTTGGGTCCAAGCGTGGTGGGATGTTGGGATCTTAGTCCTACATTGGTTAGATGGGGCTTAATTGGTAGTTTATAAGTCAATGGGTTCCCTCATCTAGTCAACCGGTTTTCGAGTTGAGTTCTACCCATGGACTTATGACGAGTTTAGGGTTGGTACCCTAACATCTGGATCAGAGCAGGTTTAGGTCTTCATATTTTTCCCCAATTTTTTTTTCTTTATCATCTTCCGTTATCCTCTGTATTAAAAAAAAAAAAAAAGAAAAAAAAAATTGAATATTAGTTAGAACTTTTGTCATCATCAACGTTGTTACAACACTCCAATTTTCTATATCATGACCTTTGCTGAGTTAAGTGAAGAAGTTAAGGGTCTCAGGATGCGATCCATGATTTATTCAATGTTTTAACCAAACATCGTATGGAGGATCTCGAGAAAGCTAAGCTAAAAATAGAACGAGATAGAGCTAATCGTAAAGACGACATAGCTGCTTTTACAAAATCTATTACTGAAGTTATTACCGAAACTTTCGGGCAAGAAAAGCAAGGCCGTGTTCTTCAACATCAGCACACTATTAATAGCAATATTCCGGATAATGGTGGTACTGAAACTGTTACAACTATTTGTACAGGAACCATTAATTTGAAGTTTCCAACTTTTGAAGGAGTTGATACAGAGGAATGGATTTTTCAGGCTGAACAATATTTTAGTTTGCATGGTATTGTTGACACTTTTAAAATATTCGTCGCCGCTGCTCATCTTAAAGGTGATGCCGATTCTTGGTATCGATGGATTAAGAAGTCTCTTAATAGGCCAACTTGGGAAGAATTTTGTTCTTTAGGCAACGTTACTTATTGAGTCACAAGCTTATCCCATCAAGCCCCATCCTGACTAATCCTTATGCACTCCCCAGATCTTCTTTTTGAAACCATCTCGACACTAATTTCTGAGTTTGTTTTATATTTATGTAGATGCGAAACGTTTAATAGGTAGAAAAATCAATGATACCTCTGTTCAGAGTGATATCAAACTATGGCCTTTTAAAGTGATTGCTGGAGAAGAAAGCAGACCGATGATTCAAGTCAAATACAAGAGAAAGGATAAAACGTTATCAGCTGAGGAAATCTCATCCATGGTTCTCGCTAAGATGCGAGAAACAGCCGAAACTTACCTTGGTTCAACTGTTACGGATGCTGTTATCACAGTCCCTGCTTACTTTAATGATTCACAGCGTCAAGCTACTAAAGATGCTGGTATTATTGCTGGCCTTAATGTACTGCGCATCATCAATGAACCAACGGCAGCAGGAATTGCTTACGGTCTTGATCAGAAGGACACTACTAAAAAGAATCTGAAGGAGAGCAGTGTTGGTGGAGAGAATGTTCTTATCTTTGATCTTGGTGGTGGTACTTTTGATGTTTCGATACTCAACATCAAAGAGGGTGTCTTTGAAGTGAAGGCTACAGCTGGAGATACCCATCTCGGAGGAGAGGATTTCGATAACAGAATGGTAAATCACTTTGTTCAAGAGTTCCAGAAGAAGCACAACAAGGATATTAGTGGAAATCCAAAGGCTCTTAGGAGGCTGAGAACATCTTGTCAGAGGGCAAAGAGAACTCTATCATCCACTACTCGGACAACGGTTGATATTGATACTTCGTTCTCGATTCGGATCTCACAAGCTTATTGAGTCATGCAACGTTACTTCAACAATAGCGCAAATAGGTACCAAATCTATCATTCATTTTCAATCTGATGCTACAACAGAAGTAACTGAAAATGGTGAAGAAAAAATTGAGCATAGAGGTTACCAATGGTGCTATTTTTGGGAGTGTTTTACCTGAGAAGATTGCCAAAAAGAAGCCGACCAGAAAGCAGAAATTGGTAGAAAAAGGATTCTTCAATCATTGTCAAGCTTGCCTTGTACTCGATGTAACAAGCCTGTCAGTCTACAAGGTCCAACCTGTATGCAGCTGAAATATGCTGGTAAAGGTTCCTGCACCCAAGATTGTTTCACGGCATTATGGAGCTCTCAGAAGGCTGTTGACTTGAAGTTAAAGTTACCAACTATAACGGGAAATACTCCAGATCAAAAAACTTTAGGCGATGATTTGTGGTTGTACTGCAAAAGAAATAGTCAGAACGACGTCAAATTGAGAAAGGATGGACACGAAAACTCGTGCGCTTGCAGGTATTATTAACCCCAAATCACAGAATTGGTGAGTATTTTACCATCAATCTCGATTCTTTCCGTAGCATATTTGATAGAGGGAAAGAGTTCAAACTACTTACAAGGAATTGTAGTTTTCCTATGCTCAATTTTTGTTTTGGCATGCTGTTTATGAGAGTTTGATGGAAAAATTTCGTGAAGAAAACTTTTACGGTTTGATTTATGGACATGAGCACCAGTCAGATTCATGGTATAGTGATCCAATTGATTGTATGTTGGCTACGAGTGGTGTTCTTAATATTCCTTGGAAGGCGTCTGGAACTGCTTCACATGGTTACTGAAAATTGGACTATGGTGATGCCAAATACAGAGTTTAAGGCTTCCGTTAGTGCTAAAAAACCGACATTTCCATCGTGGAGAATTATCGGTATTACTTCACGGCAACAAATAATGTCTCGAATGGACCAACTTATTGGTGTAGATATGGATATTCGCGGATTACAGTTGATGGAGCAAGTCCGTGGAATTGTAAGTTTTCAAATGGAGGAGCTTATTTACAATGTGTCAAACGGAATCAGTTTTATCATAAACCAAATGGGGATTTGTCCCAGATTGTGCGCTTTCCCTTTTCCAACGATGATTCACTTATGGTTGTTCCCTTTGGCATTTGTACTTTCTAGACGGAGTTGTTCGCGCACAATCTATGCTCGATCTCTTCTTTCTTGTTGCAGCGAACGGTGGGATTCTCTCTATCCACCAAAGAAGAGAGATAGTTCGGATAACATACTTGAAAGGATGATGGGAACTCAGTTCATGATCTTTGTGTTTCACCTAATAGGTGTACTGATGTTAGTGGTATCCTTGTGGTGGACATTCACATTGGTTTCCACTGGTTTATATGGATTGAAAAAATTTCTCCTGACTGCTGGAGATAATTTTTTTGCAATTTTATTATTGTTGCCAATACTTTTGAAGTGGGAATTTTCTTATGATGCTAATATTCATGGTCAAGTGGAAATTTTCAATGGATCTGCGGCCAAGTGCTTTCTTAGTTGTTGTTATCTACAGGTTAAAGAATTGGCCGAAAAGCTATATTTTTCCATTAAATTCAAGGTCAACACTGACATTGCCTGGAGAAGTTCCACAAGTGCATACCAAGATGTCAGTCATGGAAAAAAATGGGCATGTTTATCTTAAGAATTTATATACAAGAAAAATGGGTTCACTGATTCATTTTGAACGGAAGGTAAAGATTGAGGAGCTTCCTAAATGGACGTCCTTATATTCATCTCAAAATGATTTTGGATTTCTTTTTTTGGAAGAACACAAGAAATTGGTTGTACTAGCACATAAAAATCACTCGAGGATCTTTGATAGAACTTACACTGATTCTATCATTCTTTCTGCGTTGCTTTCATCCTCATCTAACTTGTTGCATCTAACTACTTCCAGCTGGCTCCATTATGATTTTCAAATTACAAGTCTGAGTAATTCAAGAAAACCATTTAAACTGGATATGGCTCCAACTATTGAGAATTGTAAAGAAACTTTGGAAGAAATTTCTGCATTGGCGTTAAACGTAACCGACTACAAGCTTGAAGGCAGATGTAGTGATGTGCGTCATAAAGAACTTGAAAGTGGGAAAAAGTTGTGCACCGTTCACAACAAATTAATTCGTAAGAAATATTATTATTCTCATCTTGAATATTCTCGGAGGATATTTGATCGCGGCAAGGTTGGAGCATTAGAGCATCTTTCTCAGCCAAAACTAGTGGATAACTTGCATGATATCCTATCTACTATTCTCTTCTTAGAACATCAGGAAGCCTTGGCATGGCAAGATCATGCTCTTGGATTGGAAAATTTGGGCTCATTTGTTTTCTGCGTTAAAGTAAGTCACGACATCGATTTACTTGGTTCCCTTACTTTGAAGATGTGGCACATGGTTGCAGACAATTTATGGAAGCCACCTTGGCACTCACTGAATTGGAAGTATTTATACTGGGACTTGATTTCTTTACACAAGTCAAGCTTACCAAGATTATGGAAGCCTCCTTGGCTAGCCATTGCAGAGCGTGATAACTGGGCAAGCTTATCAAGACCGTGGCAGCTACCTTGGTTATCAGTTGTGGAGTCCGATGATGTTTCTGTGATGAATTATAATGATCAACTTGGGGACAAGTTGCATTTCGAGGGGCTGGGAATGTTAGAAACCGATTCTATTTTTTGGCCTGATATAATCTTATGATACAACTTGAGGACAAGTTGCGCCTCAAGGGGTGGAGGATGTTGTGACACCAACACCAATTAGTTATTTTAGGAATTATTATATCTTTCCTTATTTGTTGTTAGCTTAGGACTCATGTTCTCTATATATATTCATAGTTTGTTCTAGGGTTCGGCATTCAATCAATACAAAACTCAGTTGCATTATTGTTTACACAGCAGAGGTGGCTAATCCCCATAAAAAAGGATATTTATCTTAGGGTTCTTATATTCTGTTACAGTGTTTTGGTTTAGAACCCTAACATCTTCCAAGTCCCCCCGGGAATCACTGCATTGCTTTGTCTAACTAATTGGGAATTCTCTATCTAGCTGTTACAATTGTAGAAGGAGGTACTGGCAATATTGGGAGGAAGAGGAAAATTGTCGAAAGAACGGAAGGGTCTGGAGAACCAGAATCATCGGCAAAAACTAGGGAACCTTTGGTTGAATTTGAGAGTATGGAAACTTATAAGAGTAAGTGTCTTGAATTGTCTGTGGAGCTTGAGAAGAAGAAAGTCGAGTGCACTAAACTCCAGGGTGAATTAGGCGAGGTCATAGAAACTATAAAAACTAATGCTACGGATGAGGCTGAACAAACACCTGCAGATGCAGCTGAACGTTGGAGAAAGATGCTTTCTGATTTAGAGAGTCAGGTTTGGGGAATGGAAAATAGCAATCGAGCAATGGCGGAGTGCGTAGAGGCTCCCATTTCGATTTTTGAGAGCCTAGTCTTGAGTAGTAGAAAGGAAAGTTCAATTTTGGAAAAGAGTAACAAGCCTTTCGTGAACTTGGTCTCAGATGACGAAAGTGAATGAAAGTCTCTCCAAGTCTGAGGACTCTGATAGTTCTGCTGATACAGAAACTTCTCTTGGAGAAGTTATGGGCATGCTGGCAACGAAATATTGGAATAGGAGCAAAGACCATGGAGATCAAACTGCTCAGGAATAGATTGTTGTGCAAGTGGCCTTTGTATTTTCGCTAGTTATTGCAATCTTGCATATCCTCTTGACCTCTTCAAATGTTGTACATACATTTATGAAATTAAAAACCGGTTAGTTTACCAAATGGTACATTGTATGTGTGTAGCGGATTATATTATCGTAGTTTCACTTAATGAAGTTTCTATCGACAATTCAGTTCAGGTACTCTTATATCTATAGAGAGGGTAGCGGATTTACTAGCTAAGTGGGGAGCATCTACATGCTCGCAATGGTGGCATGAGCCTCGCATTTTATTCGATCAGCTGTGGGTAGCGACAGATCAAATCTGTCAGTTTATCGTTTTAGATAATTGTATCATGTTCTTTTACTTTTGTTTTGTCTTCTCTTCTCCCGTCTTTGAGGTTTTGGCGAAGTCCCCCTCGTTCTTTTGTTTGCCTGTTGAATAAATGCTCTGTTGAATAAATGCTCCAAGAGTTTTGCGGAAAAAAAAAAAAGGACTAAATTAAGGTTGTTTTCATTGGTGTACTTGGATAAAAGACGGCCGTTTTTTAGCTCATGGAACTGATAATGGGATGCTTAAATCTAATACGCATACTAAAGCTAGATTACCCCATTTTAGTTTATTGTAATGTCTGTTTTGTTAACAGACGTCCCGCTAACAAGGTTGACTGTATATATTGCGAAATCAAAACCCTCATTTTTACAAGTAATTCCTCCTTCTCATTTTTTTTCTTGTTGTTTATAAAACTTTTTCTTTTTTCAATTTATTAACTTTTTGCAATTTATAAACTCTTTTATCTCCCGATAATTGAAGATCTTAACAGATTTTTGTTCACGATCTGGCGATAGAAAATGTGAAGGATTTTCAACAAATCTTAACTTAAAGCTTTGGATACTGATACGGTAATAGGTACACAACCCAAATCAAGCACCACTAGGTACTTCAAAGAATCATGACCAACACCACCCATTGCTTATCAATACTACTCTGATCAATTTCTACCGCCATCTCATGTTTATACCAGTCTGCGTAATTTGAATTTAGTTACAAGTTAACTTTGGTTGAAATTTTTGAGCTTTTCGTACATAACATATGATGTGTTAGATTCAAAAGACGTATTCTATAAAAATTTATATATAATTTTTTCATGAAAAAATGAAGTTGCGGCGTAATCGCATGAGTAAGACAATAAGAATTAAACATCTCTAACATATCTTTGTGAACCATTTTTCAAGGGTGCAGCGGCGTAATCACATGAAAATAAAAGTCAGACAATAAGAATTAAACATCTCTAACATGTCTTTGTGAACCGTTTATTAAGGGTGCAGGGCGCTTTTTAATTTTCTAATCGATGCTGAAGATGTGTTATAATTATGATATCAGGTAATTAAGATGTCTTCTAATTGACTGCTTCAATTCCCTCCAATATTTCATTTTTAATGGCTATTTGTTTGCATAAATCTGGGTGATATCGAGTTAGTTTGGTTTTCGATCGGATGATCACTCAAACTATAAATAGTTGATATTATGCCTAAGAGCTTCTCCAATGGTGAATATGAATATTTCATGTGGCATTATTTCTAAGACATCCTTTGAGCATAAAATCCTAAATATTAGGAAAAATAAAGTTTTATCTCCAACCCATAAAGTTTTCTATTATTTGTTTACTTATTTGTAGGGTATAATTGATAGAAATCATTTCCATTTTTACTTGGTTTTACCTATTTCCAATCCCCACTTTTCCTATTTCCCATCCATCTAAATTCCCATCCCCACTTTTCCTAAGTATCATCCGTTTGACATTTTATATACACCCAACTAAAAAGAAAAAAACCCTAAGAAACGAATCAAGTTTGGGTCTCCATCTCCACCACTGATGCTTCAAAAAACAAAAACAAAAAATCTCCACCACCGACCATTATCTTTCTCTTCTATTCGATCTCCATAATTCATCACCACCTAAAAAGTCTAGTGTGTACTTAAGCTAGATATTAAAAATGGTGGACAAGAGAGACAAGGCATCGTATTACTGGAAATTAGTTGCAACATATATTCAGTTGGCGATTTACATTGATCGGATCATGCACTGTTACGTAGAATTTGTCGGATTTGATTAGCAAGTTTTGGCATATAAGAAAACCCTACTGTACATGGTTTATTAACTGTGTGATTAGATAAGCTTGTTTTGGCATATACACAAGCAGTTCAAGTGCGATTATTACTATTACAATAGTTGGATGATCAAATTTTTAAGGCTACCCTTCTCATGTGATTAATTAATTTAATTAATCATATCTAAACCTTATTCACAGAATAATTTTTAATAGAATTAACATAACCCAATTAAACTAAGGTTGAGACATTTTTCCTAGTTTTTCAATAATGAAATTTTCCATAATAATAGTTTACCGATTAATCTCCGATTAAATCATCGTCTTTTCTTAATGATAAAGAAGGATTAATGAAGAAGAAGATAAATAAAGGGATTAATAAGGAAGAGGATAAATAAAAATGGTAATGGTTATAGTCAAAGTTAATTCGACTTTAATGGATGGTACACAGGAAAAACCAAAATTAAAAAGTAAATTAATTTTAGAAATTGTGAAGTGGATAGGAAATAGGAAATATGGGGATGGGAAATAGGTAAAACCTTTTACTTTTCAATGACTTTTACTAATAAAAGTATGAGTAGGATGGGAAGACATCCTTATTTCCACATCCTTTGAACTACATTACCCTTTTGTAACCCAATTAGTCAAAGCCAGACCCACCTCAGATCATATCCCTCTCCTTTCGTATATTTCCAACCCCACTTGGGGACCGAGTCCTTTTAGGTTTGAAGTTATGTGGTTCCTTGAGAATGGTTTCTTACAATTACTAGAAGATTGGTGGCTTTCTTTTTGTTTTGCAGGTACTCCTAGCACTGTGCTCTGGTCGAAGTTACAAGCACTTAAAGATAAGCTAAAAGTATGGAACAAAGAAGTTTTTGGACACACTGATACAAAGTTGAAGACTATTCTCTCTGAAATTCAAACTCTTGATGGCCTGGGTGTTGATGGTGGTTTTTTAGACAAGGGGTAAAATCGTAAAACCCCATGACCTAGTGTTACCCGCAACACATTGAATAAGAGCATTTAACTCAGGTGTAAATAATTAATAGGGTATTTTTTCAAAATACAGTTAGGTTTTCAACACGTAACCCTAATTCCAAAACCAAGCCGCATCTTCACAAGCACCATGGTAACCATGCCAAACCAAGCCGCATCTGCGCACCATGGCAACCATGCCAAACCAAGCCGCATATCGCGCACCATGGCAACCATGCCAAACCAAGACGCACATCACAAGACCATGGCAACCATGCCAAACCAAGCCGCATCACTGCGCAACATGGCAACCATGCCAAAACAAGCCGCATATCGCGCACCATGGCAACAACGCCAAATTCCGAGTTGCTATGCCTTCGCCCACGACCAACATAGCGCCCTAGGTTTGCAAGACTTGCAACTAGGTCAACATGGCCGCACGTGCCATTGGCACATGCCAACACGTGCCGCAAGCCATATTTCTAAGCCGCTACGCCTTTGTCCTGCGCAAACATAGCGCCCTAGGCTTGCAAGACTTGCAACTAGGTCAACATGGCCGCACGTGCCATTGGCACATGCCAACACGTGTCGCAAGCCATAATTCCAAGCCGCTATGCCTTTGGCCCACGCCAAACATAGCGCCCTAGGCTTGCAAAACATGCAACTAGGTCAACATGGCCGCACGTGCCATTGGCACATGCCAACACGTGTCGCAAGCCATAATTCCAAGCCACTATGACTTTGGCCCACGCCAAACATAGCGCCCTAGGCTTGCAAAACATGCAACTAGGTCAACATGGCCGTACGTGCCAATGGCACATGCCAACATGCTCGCTAGCTAGCTTCCCTATCAAGGTCACGGCCCTAACGGCCCCGCATGCCATTGGCACATGCCAACATACTCGCTGCAGTGGCTTCCCTATCAAGGTCACGGCCCTAACGGCCCCGCATGCCATTGGCACATGCCAACATGCTCGCTAGCTAGCTTCCCTATCAAGGTCACGGCCCTAACGGCCCCGCATGCCATTGCCACATGCCAACATACTCGCTTAGCCTGGCTTCCCTATCAAGGTCACTTACCCTAACGGGCCCCGCATGCCAACATGCTCGCTTAGCTGGCTTCCCTATCAAGGTCACGGCCCTAACAGCCCCGCATGCCATTGGCACATGCCAACATGCTCGCTAGCTAGCTTCCTATCAAGGTCACGGCCCTAACGGCCCCGCATGCCATTGGCACATGCCAACATGCTCGCTAGCTAGCTTCCCTATCAAGGTCACGGTCCTAACGGCCCCGCATGCCATTGGCACATGCCAACATACTCGCTAGCTGATTTCCCTATCAAGGTCACGGCCCTAATGGCCACGCATGCCATTGGCACATGCCAAACGCACACACTGGTAACCTAACTTGCAAACCGTGCAACCTACCACCAAGGCATTCCGCACATGCCATTGGCACATGCCAAACGCACACGCTGGTAGCTTAACTTGCAAACCGTGCAACCTACCACCAAGGCATTCCGCACATGCCATTGGTACATGCCAAACGCACATGCTGGTAGCTTAACTTGCAAACCGTGCAAACTACCACCAAGGCATTCCGCACATGCCATTGGCACATGCCAAACGCACACGCTGGTAGCCAAAACTTGCAAACCGTGCAACCTACCACCAAGGCATTCCGCACATGCCAAACGCACACGCTGGTAGCCAAAACTTGCAAACTGCAACCCTACCACCAAGGCATCCCGCACATGCCATTGGCACATGCCACACGCGCCACTAGCAGCGCCACTTGCACTCAAGATGCAACCAACACTCGAGACATCAACACAAATGGGGATGCTTCTTTAGGGTTTTGGTTTGGCGGTCCAAAGACATGCAGCGTACACTACTCTCACTTTAAGAAAGCGTGAAAAGGAATAAAGCGGTCAAATAAAAGAGGAAATAATGGTGAAAACGTTTTTACCCATTAAACCATGTGGTTACCACCTCCTCCCATTATTTCACCCTTTACTCTCTTCCTTCATGAGGCCAGTGGTACGTTTCAATCTCGACTTGTATAAATAGGTCTTACCTATTTCCACCCCGGACAACAAGTCTCGGTCAGACAAATACACTACACTTACACTCTCGAAAGGCAACTTTGCAAGCTCTCTCAAAAGCTTCCATCTCTTGCAAGCTTCCTAAGCTTTCACTTTCTTTCGATACAAGTCGAGATACTACTCTCCTCAACACCTTGCTTTGCTTCCTCCCCAAATCAACCCTTCTCCTCCACTTTGTGACCGAAGCAAGTCCTGGAACGGCCATTTCTTGGTTTAGGCCGAACTTGCATGATTGATCTCTCAAACCTATAAAGTGCTCACGTGCAGCACATTTGTTTAGGGTTTGAATCTGGTTTCTCACTCACTCACCGAAATTACCGAAATCGCTAGAAACGATTTTCACCTATAAACACCGGGTCAAGATAATTTTTAATCAAGAAGAGCGTAATGTACATCTTCAACACAAGGCGGACTTTGAAAGGATTTCTAAAATGGAGGAGATTTCATGGAAAATTAAATCAAATACGAAATGGTTGCAGGAAGGTGATAGAAATACTTCTTTCTTTATCAGCAATACTTCTTTTAGACGTAAGTATCATAGAATCTGGAAAATTTACATTGGGGATGAGTTGGTATCTGACAAAAGCAGGTTACAAGAACATATAGTTGGCTATTACAAAACTATATTCTCTGAGGAAGAGGTCATTCGACCTGATTTAGAAGGAATTGACTTTGATTCCATTACCTCTACAGAAGCCAATATCCTAGAAGCTTACTTTACTGAGGAGGGGGTTTTGCATGTTATTAGGGATTTGGGGAATGACAAAGCACCAGGTCCGGATGGTTTCCCCATTCTATTCTTTCAAAAGTGTTGGCAGTTTATCAAAGATGATTTTATGGGTACTGTGAATGAATTCTGCCCTACAGGTACAATTAAATCTAAACATAACTCTACTTTCATCACTCTTGTGCCTAAAAAGATCACATTGAGACTATCAAGGATTGTTGACCTATTTGTCTGCTTACTAGTGTATATAAGATTATTGCAAAAGTATTAGCTTCAAGGCTAAAGCTTATTATGGATAAACTAATTTCTCTGGTGCAATACGCTTACATTGAAGGCAGGCAAATCATTGATGGCACTCTTATTGCCAATGAATTGGTAGATTCAAGACTTCGTTCTGGGAATCCGGGTATTGTTGGCAAAATTGATCTTGAGAAGGCATTTGATAGAATCAACTAAAGATATCTGGAGTTTGCACTTGTGTATAAGGGGTTTAGCAGGAAGTGGTTCAATTGGCTAAGGTTTTGTTATTCAACCTCTTCGTTTTCGGTTCTCATCAATGGGTCTTCTTTCGGCTACTTCACTAGTACAAGAGGTTTTAGACAAGGTTGTCCGGTTTCTCCTCTTTTATTTAACATTGTCATGGATGGTTTTTCAAGATTTTTGGCATGGAAGCTAATCAATGTCTTTTTAGTGGCTTTTTTGTTTCTCCAACTAGTACTGTGGTCAATCATCTTTATTATGCGGATGACACAATTTTTTTTCTGAATGATAACAAGGAAGAGCTACATAATCTATTTTCAGCATTGCATTGCTTTGAGTTCATAGCTGGCCTAAAGGTAAATACTTTGAAAATCAGACTTATTGCCGTGGGAGAAGTTCCAGAATTAACTATGTGGTCTGAAGAATTAGGTTGTACAGTGGACTTCTTACCTTTTATGTATTTGGGAATGCCGCTAGGTGCCAAATCTAATTCCATAAGAATTTGGGATCCTATTATAGAGAAGTTTGATGCTCGGCTTTCAGTTTGGAGGCACATTTCTTTATCAAGGGGAGGTAAGTTAGCTCTTCTGAAGTGTATTTTATCCTCTCTTCTGACCTACTACTTTTCTCTTTTTAAGTCCCCAATCTCAGTCATCAAGATTCTTGAAAAAAAGATGCGGAACTTTCTATTGGAATACAAGGAAGGATCAAAAACATCCCATTTAGTTAACTGGGACATAGTCTGTGCAACTAAAGAAAGAGGTGGCTTAGGTGTTTGAAACCTCAAACTTATGAATTCAGCTTTGTTGGCTAAATGGTGTTGGCGGTATGGTATAGAAAAGAGCAAGTTTTAATATAAAATTATAGAAGACAAATACGGAAAAGAGTTCTCCAAATGAATTCCCGGAAAAGTCAATCAATCCAATGGGGTATCTTGCTGACGGGCAATTGTTGAGTTTGTCGGTTACATAAGTGAACACTCAACATTATTCCTCCATTCTAGTACAATTATTGCTTTCTGGAATGATTGCTGGTGTGGGCAGAAACCTCTATCTATTACATGTCCTAACATGTTCAAGCTTTGAAGGAACAAAAACGATTGTGTTGCTAATATGATTTCTATTGACGGAAATTGGAAATTTGACTTCAGGCAAGTGCTTACATATGAAGAATCTCAAGAATATGCAGTGTTGATTACAGCCATTGGTGATGCCCCCCCTACTCGTGATGGCCTGGTAGATACAAGGAGGTGGAAATTACATCCCTCCGGTGTGTTTTCTGTCAAAACACTGTATTTTTTTCCTAATGTGGTGTTGGTTCATGGAAAGTTGAACACTATAGATTTGCTTCTTCGGAAAGGTATGAATCTACATAATGATTGTTCTTTGTGTGGTGGGGGAGAAGAGACATAATACCATATTTTCCTGCATTGTAAGATTGCATATAAGATTTGGTGTAACCTTACACCTTCTCTAGAATGGATTTGGGTATTACCGGATTCAATATTAGTTTTAGCAGAATCATGGCATACAATACAATTTTCTGAAGCTGGAAACTACATATGGAAATTGATCCAGCAACAATCATTTCCACGATATAGAAAGAAAGAAACAATATAAGATTTGAAGCGGAATATCTATTCAAAATGGATGATGATCTCATCTATGAAGCGAAGTCTTCTGTTCTAACATGGGCAACATTTGCAGGTCATAGAGTTCAACTAAACTTTTCCAATACTGTAATGTCTAATTGGCAGGCAATTTTCTTGTAATTCTTTGTTAGTTTTTCAAAAAAAAAAAAATTCTTTGCTTCATCTACCACTGGTAGAATTGCTTATATATTCCTTCTTCTTTTAATAAATCTTCCTTCGATCAAAAAAAAAAAAAAAAAAAAAGAGGATGGGAAGACATCCTCTAAGTGAATGTCTAAAAACTAGAGGTTCACCTAGAGGATGTCTAACTTATTTTTTTACCACATCAATGGGTTGGAGATGATTTTTTATAAATATTGTTGTGGATCCTACATGGATTAGGACTTTTTCCTTAACACACATTCCATTGGAGAGGCTCCAAGGCAAAGAGGATGTATATATTAAAAATTGGGTGATTACCCGTCACAAAAATGAGTAACATGAGAAATTAGTGAGGAAATTATCAACCAAAATCACTTGACAAGCAAAAAGATTAGAACCTTTAACATGTCTTATTAACATACCTGCTTCATGATTTCTAACAAAAAGAGAATCTCATAAAAAGAATTTCATACCACCTGAAATTCAGATTTCCTAATTTTTTGATAGTGGCCTCCTGGTTATTGAGCTTTTTCCAAATATGGAGCCATGGGAGAATCGAAATTAATTTTATAGCGTCCACACTCAAGGAGCTGGCCAAAGACTAGATACCGAACTAAATCTTAGAGCGCCCACAGTCATAGAACGAGGTTATTCATTTATCCTTGTTGTCAAGTTGGGGAACGAAAAAATTATTCATTTAACGAGGTTATTTATTATCTCGCTTAACACATGTCATTCTAAAGGTTAGATAGTAAATTCTTCGTAATTAATATGTCATTCTAAAGTAGAGATTTAAGGAAATACGGCAAAACCTAACCTAAGTTACTTGGGGAGTTCATAGGTTATTGTCAATCTATTGAAAAGGTTGGGGAATGGGAGAAAAAGTATTTCAATGGCCCAACTGCATTAAAAGAAAAAGATTCATAAATTAAAAAAAGAAAAAATAAGGCCCAAATTTGGCTAGAAAGAGCTACCATTGAAACATCATTTATATGGGTTGATACCGGTATTATTAGGGGTTGACATTTAAGCGATCCAATGGACAAAATTACTTAGGATTTTTTTGTCTTATATGAAATGGTATCAGCCCTAGTAAACTGGTATGAGCCCATATCAATCGACCAGTGAAAAGTTTCTTTTTTTTACAATTGCTAAAGTAGTAAAACCTTATGACTAAAAAGCCCCTCAAGACAAAATTATAAGGGTATAATAGACAAAAGACCTAAAATCTCAGTTATCCTAGAAATTGAAATCAGGTCACAATGTTTTTTGTCTCAATTTCTAGGGTATAATAGAAAGTGCTTCATAAATGTTTTAGATCTTCCACTTGCTAGAAATTCAGATTAGTGACCTGATTTCAATTTCTAGGGCTAAATTATAACTCTTTGTTGAAAGAACGAAAGAAGAAGAAGATGGAGGATAACGAGCTTCCTCCAGATGAACAGCGTTGTACTCAGACTAATGGAAATGAATGGAGATGCAAGAATTTTAGGATAGGTCTTGGTGATGATGATAATCTTCCTATGTCTAAACATTGTAAAAAACATTACAATTGCCGTATAAAGGCCTATCAGATCTTACTTAAGAAGAGAAGTGGGGATGGAGAAGGTGCAGCTAGTTCTGCTGCTACTGGTAGGGGCTCGAAACGGAGGAGGAAGATGGTAGCGCAGGAAGATGACTGGTCCCTTTATGTAACAGGAGGAATTCAAGCACCTTCTAGTGAGTAATTCTGATTTCTTTATTTTATTAATTTTTCTATATTGTTCATCATTACTTCATTTCATTTGCTTACTTGAATTGAGAAATTTCATAGTTTCATATGTTAATTTAAGTGCCCTAGAGGAATAATTTGTCAAACTAATTGGGAGTTTTCAATCCAGCTGATGCAATTATAGAAGGTGGTACGACTGCCAATATTAGGAGGAAGAGGGAAAATATTGAAAGAATTGAAGGGTCTGGAAAACTAGAATCATTGACAAGAACTTGGGAGCCTGTGGTTAAATCAAAGAGTAGTCTTGAGTATTATAAAAGTAAATGTAGTGAATTGTCTCTGGAACTTGAGAAGAAGAAAATCGAGTGCACTAAACTCCAGAGGGAATTAGCCGAGGTCATACAAACTAGAAAGACTGCTGCTACAGAGGAGGCTGAACGGACACCAGCAGATGCAACTGATCAATATTGGAGGAAGATGTATTTCGATTTGGAGAGTCGAGTTCTGAGGATAGAAAATGGCAATTCAACAATAGCAGAATGTGTAGGGTCCGCATTTCCAAGTTGGAGAGCCTAGCCCTGAGAAGTGGAAGGGAACATTCAATATTGAGATTTGAAAATTTGCGTGATTCTGTAAAGATTAAGTCCGAAGCGTGGGGTTTACAAAATGATGTTACTGGGGAAAAGCAAGGAGATGAAACTAGCTGTGGAGGGAAGGAGTATTCTCATGTGTCGTATGAGTTGAAAAACCAAAGAGAAGGTGCTGAATATGTATGAAGAGGTGGGGGTGTTCGGGGGAAGACTATCTGAACATGGATCACCAGCTCAAGATCATTTGGAAATGAGTAAGAAGCCTTTGCGAACTTGGTCTCTGATGACGACTGTGGTGAAAGTCTCAGCGAATTCGAAGATTCTGATTGTTCTTCTGATTCAAACACTTCTCTTGGTAGTCTTATGGACATGCTGGCCATGAAATATAGGAATAGGAACGGAGATGAAGAAATAAAATGGAAGTTTGAGGCTGATATGCTTTCATCATTTGAAGAAGATCCAGAGCTCACTATGAAAGCTGTATGTGCTCTCTATAGACAGCATAGAGCTGATGTCGAAATATCAGCCAAGGGTTTGTTCCATTATAGCGATGTGCTCAGGTATGTGAAGGATTCTCTAACTTTTCCCTCATTTCCAATTTACTTATACTTAATAACTGGATGAGATCTATGTTGTAAAAGGTGGGCGCCTTTGGGGCTTAAGCGCTGGGCTGGCGCCTGGCAATAAAAGGCGCCAAAGTAAGCCTATAAGGTGGAGTTTTTCAATTTTTCCGCGGCGCCAAAGGCGCTAGGCGCTAGGTTTGGTGCCTCGCCTTGCCTAGCGCCTTTTACAACATAGGATGAGATTGCTTTTATTTGGAGTTAAAATACATTTTTCCTTGTTCGATACTGCAAAAAATGAAAGCTGCTTGGTTTATATTTCTATGATTACATTTTTTTTATCTATATCAAATAAATGAAGCAATTCGTTTAATATTTGGCCTTACAAAGTATCCTTTGATTTTTTCAGTAGTTAGAGCATTATAAGTTGCATATTACAAATTTATGAATGTAGATGATAGGAATTTAGCCCTAGATAAGGGGGCTTTCTACATTGGTAAGAGTCTGTTTATTGTCAGACCTTGGAGTCCATGGATTGAAAATTCCATTGCACATTTGAAGTCTATTCCTGTGTGGATTATGATTTATAATGTCCCTCTTCATCTCTGGAACAATATAGGTTTGAGTGCAATTGCTAGCTTTGTAGGTAAACCATTGTTGATGGATGAGTCCACTCGGAATAAAACTAGGCTTATGTATGCTAGAGTGCTTGTAGAGATTAGCATCGATTCTGTGTTTCCCAGCTCAATTCCACTGTGGGTTGATGGAAAATTTGTTATGAACCTCCCGGTGGAATATCAATGGAAACCTCAGAAGTGTGCTCTTTGTTCATCCTTTGGCCACTCTAGCAACATATGTTCGTTAAATGGGGCTAAGAGTAAAACCCGCAGGACTCCCTGGAAGAAGCAAACCTCTGAGACTCTAGAGAAGAGCCAGTCATTTTCTAAGGAGACGTCAATTGAGAAGGAAAATGATGGAGGTGTGAATATTGTGAACGTAGATGTGCTCATCCCACCCATTGATGTGCAACCCAACCAGCAAATGGTAGTAGATGGTGTAGGAGCTTTTGAGAAAATGGCAGAGAGTGGTGATCTGAATGAAGAACCGTTTATTGAAAGCAAGACTTATACTAGAAGGAATAAAGAATCAAGTAAGAGGTGTTTCAAACCAAAGCAAACTCCAATCTGTCATTTGAACCCTTTTGGCGTTTTAGGAGCAAGTTCTGAAATTGTTAATGCTGAAACGGTGGAAGCGCTTCCTAAGAGTCGAGAAGAAGAAGACAAGTCAGTTGATACATGTTGCGAAGTTGAGAAGAACCATGAGGATGTGGTTACTTGTGAAGATGCAAGCGAGGAGTCCGAGCATGGAACTGATGTGGAAGAGTTGTGTGTTGAAAAGTTGAAGCCTTTAGAGGATATCTCTCGAAGAAAAACAATGTCGAGAGAGCAACATATAGGTTCTCTAATGAATCTAAGTTCCTTGCTAGGAGCACCTATTGAGATAAAGAAGCCGAGGCGAAAAACATCTTTGGTGGCATCGTAGATAGATACAAATCCTCGAAAGCAGACAAGGATTTGGGTCCGAGCAGTGAGAAATTAGGTAGAGGAAAAAGAGCCTCTGCCAAGAAGAAGCTGTAGAATTCCCGTGATGCTCTTGAACTTTTCTTTTAGTTTGCTAGGTTTGCTAGCTTTGTGACAGCTGTTTGGTTGGGTCGGCTTTTCAGCCTTCTCTTGTTGCGCTTAGGCGTCTTCTTCTCTTGTATTATCTTTTTCTTTTTCAATAAAATTTTTAACCTTTTTAGTCAAAAAAAAAGTTGCATATTACAATGTCTGAAGATTTACCTTTATACTCTGGAATCAGAATCCCAGCAAGAGGAATGACCATATCTTCTATCTCTACGGAGAATTTGTGGTTGTAAACTCTCAATATAGTTAGTCGAGATATGATCCTGCAATATGACTTGCCTCACTCATCAACGTTGAATTTCAATCTATAAGGATTCTCTACAATTTTCTTTATTTCCAATTCACTTATACTTGTGGATGAAATTAGTGTTTTTGCAGTTACCATACATTTGCTTATTTTCATACATCAACAACTAGTAGTAATAAACTACTGCTCGGACTCGATTCATTTTTGCTGCAGACTTCATTGGTTGGTTCTTTTCTCATATCCCAGTCAAGATATTGCACATCCTATCTCTACTTAAAACATGTGGTTGTAAATTCTCAAGATACTGCAAATAATTTTAATTGGTTTCGACTTTCGATACATTCATATGACCTACCCTACTCATGAATATAAATTTCAATCTGTGGATCGACTCTGTGTATCGATTACCGACGGAGTTGGGTCGCACAAGGAAAATTAGTGGTCAATTTCGTAATTGTCAGATAAATGATTTTCTGTTTTCCCTGATTTCATAGCTGTAGTTGTTAGTTGCATGGTAGGAGGAACAGATTTTCTTGCTTGTGGATGCATAGGAAGCAAACAAAGCCTGCAAAATGGTCCTAATTATGTCGAAAAACAATGAACAAAATGGAATTGAAAAGGATATCGTTCTCATGGTTTTCTGTTTCTCATTGATATATTTTTAACAGTGCTACAGCTTTGGCCAAATTTCTAATGGATGGGGCCTGCAAAGGTGACCTTAAGAAATCTGTTGAAGAGTTGGAGAAATTCGATCCTAAAGGGGTTGAAGACTGCAAGAGGCTCGCTAGAAGCTACTCGAAGCAGTTATTCAGCATCTACCAAAGAAGAAAAGATCCTTATTTCCTTTCAGCTACGACTGCCAGTCAAATATGTAGTAAGTGATATTATGGCAGTTACACTTCAGGTTGCTTTAATAGATATGTAAATGGAAAAAAACAACCCTGGCTTGGCTCATGGAATTGAAATTGAAATGCGTAATATCTAGATAACCTTCTTTTTTTTCCTATTACAATATCTCTTTTTGTTAATAGAACTAGCAACAAGGCAGCTTACCGAGTTGCAAAGTTTGCTAGAAAGATGGAATCTAGTAAACAATTATCCTGACGCTTTCGAATTTTACTGCCACTGAATCTCACCTTTTGGGATATTGGAATGAGAGTGGATGCGAAATACACATCAATACCGATCAAAAAAAGATAAAAAATATTTTGACAAAAGGCAAAACTGAGAGAGCCAGACCTGCCCGCCCACAGCATCTTCTCCTCTATGTCTATTTTTCACAGTAGAGAGAAACAGGGTTGGAATGTGGAACCTGGCACCAAAGTGCACTAGATAGAAATTTTGTGCACTAGATAGAATTTTTTTTTTTTTTGTTTTTTTTTGTTTTTTAAAATTTATTAATATTATTACATAATTAACGAATAATTGGAAGCCTAACAAGCTAAGCTCCAAGCAGCGTACTACTACATAAGTTGAACAGGTTGCCGTGCTAGCCTACCAGCGAGCCTCATGAGGAACAAAGTCGGGGAGCCGAAGCGGATAGTGTGACTAATGTCTTCGCAAGGGGGGGCAAACTAACTCTACCGTCCATGTTAAACTCTGTAATATTGCGCCATCTGGGACTCGAACCTGGGACTTCCTGGAGCACATGAAACCTCTAAGAAGGGCATGAAACCAGCTGATCTACAACCCTCTTCACAGCGAGCGCCAGTTAAAAGTGGAAATTAGGCACTAGAGAGAAATTTTTACAGCTTCTACAGCGATTAAAAGTGGAAAACTTATGATTAAAAAGCCTACAGTATGATTTCGCAAAATGTCAAGGGTATAAGGGACAAAATCCAAAAACCCCACCTAGGTGAGAGTGTAGTCTTTAGAGCAAGTCTTATGGTGGAATCCAAGCTATTCCAAGTGTGGAAAATTCATGGAATGTCAAGTCTAATGGCTTCCAAGTTGGGGTCTTCCACAGAAAATCCAAGCAACCTTCCATGATTTGGTGGAAGAGCTCGTGGAATCCATAGAAACGCCAATAACAATAGCGTTGAACGCCAATAAGAATGGCGCGATAGAGGACAAGAAATGCCAATATGAATGGCGCTGAACGCTAATTGTTTGTACCATAAGTAAAAATACCATTTAATGGGCCAAATTGATACTTGAATCATCTTTTGGGTCCTCATCCAAGCCCGCTTACCCAGCCAACCAAGGCAATCAACCTGGTCCCCCCGATGCACCGGTCCAATGGTCGAAATCGTCAATGGTCAAAGTCGGTCAACATCCGGGTCAATGGTCAAAGCTCGGTCAACATCCTGGTCAATGGTCAAAGTCAACGATTCGGTCAACTACCAAAGTCAACTTCCGGTCAAGATCAATGGTCGAAGTCGGTCAACTATCAAAGTCAACTTCCGGTCAAGGTCAATGGTCGAAGTCGGTCAACTATCAAAGTCAACTTCCGGTCAAGATCAATGGTCAAAGTCGGTCAACTATCAAAGTCAACTTCCGATTCAAGGTCAATGGTCAACGGTCGGTCATGATCAAAGTCAACCGACGGTCAACTATCGAAAGTCGGGCCAGCGCCCCTAGCCAATTTTCGATCTTGTAGCCAAGCAATGCCGCTGTAACAATTCGGCCAAAAATTCTTCCAGCACGCCAACCGGTCTCCAACCATTACGCCGGCCGGCCTCCATCCACACGCCCGGCCATACCTCGTCAACCATCAAGCCGGCCGGTTTTTCGCCCATGCGGCAACATCCATCCAAATCATCCGGCCAACTATGCAGACGGCCAACCCATTCGCTACCGGCCCGGCCCGGTCTCCACCAATCTGTCGGCCATTAACCAACTAGTTTCATACGAAATTATGGTGAAGACATAAAGGAGCGATTTTCATGCGAGAATTCAATATAGGACCATAAATGGACAAGTTAATGGAATTTATGTTGACATTGGAATTATATTTTTCATTGTATAAATAGGGAGAGGAGAAATCAGTCAAGGGAGGGGAAGACGAGATAAAAACATATTTTGTAATAGAAAAATCAATAAAACATTTCTCCCCAAGGGGATTCATCCGTGGACGTAGGCAAGCCATGCCGAACCACGTAAAACCTGCGTTAATCTTTGTCTCTTTAATTGCTTTCCAATCCGTCTCCAAACCCTAATACTCACCAAAACTATCAATTCATCGTGTTTCGTGCCCAAAAGTATTTTGGGTACAAACATTAGCGCCAAACTAAGGGGAATTACGAAAAAGAAATCGTGTTTTCCCATTGAGAAAAGTTGTAAAAATGCTTCAAAATCGTGTCCTTGAAAAAGCGATCAGCGTCCCGAAAGTCATCTGCTGTGATCCAGATTGGTCGCAATCGCTGCGAGTCGATTTGATCATAACGATGTGATCCAAATTGATCATAGCATTTCTTGACCGTATAATCGCACATACTATACCCAGTTGATCGCAATCGTTGCAATCAAGATTCGCCCGTTTAATTTCTTTGAAGCTATTACTGCGGATACCCCCCGAAAATCACATCACTACAAAATCTGATGATAATGTTCTTTGGGACGCTTTCATTCACGGCAATAAGAGCGTGGAGAAATACCATCAAAAGCTGTTGTAGGATATTCGATCCACGACATGGTGAATCGATTTGATTTCTATCACTCGCTCATCCGGTGATCGCAATTCTGCATTGATTAATCACAATTATTATAGCCCAAAGATCGCGACCTGAAGCCATCAAAATCGATTCTCTGAAAACCACCAAGGTTGTTGTCGGGGATGTTCGATCCGCGGACATGTTCAAGTCCAAAGTCCAAAAAAAAATTGCTCCTCAAGTAACGCATTATCCACCTCGTTCGAGTTTTTGTATGACAAAATCAATCTTTTATTATGATCGCAAAGTGGTCAAATTGTCTACATCTCAAGGTGCCTGAATACCCGAGGGAAACCTTGAAAAGCATCTTAGAAAATTCCAGAAAAGACCACAAAAGTGCGGCAAAATCATGGTGAAAATTCCATGAGAAAGCGTAATGATTCAACAAACCTGTTCTTTGAAATTGTGAAGGGAAAAGACAACGGCCCGTAAAATCTGTTGCAAAGGTCAAAGAGAAAGATAACACCACCAACAGCCGTTGCAGAAATTTCAGGACAAAAGGCAACATTCGTGAAAGGCGTGGCGAAACGTTTCAAAATCAAAAAAAAAAAAAAAAAAAATCGGGAAAAAAATCGGCGCCCAAACCTGGCGCCACCACCGGCCAAAGGCCCGCGGCCAAGGCCGGCCAAACCGGCAACCACCACCGGCCAAACCCGACAGCCAAAACCCGGCAAAAACTCCCGTGGCCAAACCAGCGCCACCACCACCCGGCAACCCCTAGGCGGGCGGGCGGGCGAATAAAGAATGCATGCATGGCATGGCGCAGCAGAATAAGAATGGCGGCAACATCTTTGTCGACTGTTCACCCTCTTCAGGGTTTCGTTCACCCACTTTACTTTCCACTCACCCACGTCAAAGGTGTCCACCACCCACTTCCATCAACAAGAAAAATGTTCGATGCTTCTTGTTACATCAAATTTCGATGTTCGGCGTATGTAAACCGTTGATGCTGATTGGTACATCAAACTTCGATGCTCCGAAATACATCAAAATTATATTATAAGCAATGGTTCGATGCAATGGTGGTACATCAACCTTCGATACGCTGAACACAAGACCGTTGATACTTCCTGGTACATCAATTTTCGATGATCTCTAAAACATCAAAATCAGATTTCAAAAAAAAAAAAAAAAAAAAAAAAAAGAGCCATAGCCAGGCGGCATACCCGTGGCGGCCGGCGGAACCCGGCGGCCGAAGCCCGGCCAACCCGGCGTCAAAAAAAGCCGAAAAGGCCAGCCGGCAGCCAACCCGGCGGCAAAAAAAACGGCGGCGAGCGCTGGCGGCGGCGACCAACGGCGGCAAGAATCCCGATTAATCTCCGATTAATTATATGCGAATTGGAGGATTGTTTCAATACTACACGGCGCAACTTAATCCCGTAGCCCTCGGATTATTTCGCCCCGTTTTCCTTGCATTGCGGATATGTACGCCCCACTAGGGCTTGGTCGAAAATCTTGTTTCACAATAATTTCTTCGTTTTAAGTCCGAATCGAGTGATTTTGGCTCGTTGGAATCATCTTTCAATTCCCTACAACATGGAAGTGAAAAATCATGAGTTTGGAAAATTTAATTTTTGAGGTTCCGAAAGTGGCACGACAAACACTATCAAGATGCAAGGCATTGCACGTTCAATGTTCGCGAGCGCTATTGTGTCGATTTTCTACCCACAACGCAAAGATCGTGAGTACTGATTGGAATCATAAACCTCGACGCGCACATGTTCGGTGCTAGTAAAAACCGCTTCTGATCCGGTTATGCGAATCACAGTCTGTTGTCCTCAACAACACCGCAGATCGATTGACCGCAAATCGCTGCGGTCCTTTTCCACATAACTATTATGCAGTCGATTGATCGAACTATTGTAATCCAAGTTTCACAAAGAACAACTGTTGGCTTTGTGGTCGAATGTATGCATGATCCTTTTAATTCCTACAAATCCGGTGGTCGAATCAACAGAGTCTCGATTTTCACGAAAAAGTCAAGCCAAATACGCTTTCCTCTCAATCGATTCGATCCGATTCTGCGCATAATCATTTGCGAGTCTGCTGATCACATTTGCTGGCAAATACATTCCCGTGGCAACTGTCTTGATCTAGCTTGGACTTAATTGGTGCATTCCATCCCAGACAAATCAATTACTAAGTCGAGACGAGACGCTAAGGCAACTATACTAATCATCGCCGCTAAAAACACCGACATAGCCACACATCCTAATCACTTGGTGCGAAGTCGCAAAGAATGATTTCAATAAGGTAAGTATACAATTTACATATTTTTGCATCTTTTCATATATTCATGCATACTTTTGGTAAGACACCTTTAATGTGGCAAGCATCTTCTCAACGAGGGGATGCACACATTTCAATTCTGCGCGTATCTAGAATAGTGGGATTGGCCCCCCCGCGCGAATTCTAGATAGCAGACTTATTCAAAACCCCATGCGCAAGCAAAATGCAGCAAGGCAGTGCACCCTTGTGCAAGCATTGTGCAGCATGACAATTACTATCTTCCGGGGGCAAGTTGCATATCACTTCAACATGACTGACCATCACTTGGGGGCGAGATATCTAACACCTCGTGGTCTAAAATTACTCTTTAGGGCAACCGTAACACTTCATACGCTTGGGGGCAAGTTACATAGCACCTAATTGCGGTTAAGCTCTAAAATCGAAACGTCAGAAACCCAAACTTCTTAGTCCTCCAACGAGTTGTAGGATTAAGAGGGGCGAGCGTACACCCTAATATTTTTACGCAATTTTTTACAATCGGTAATGTTAAACTGCCATAGTTATATTGATTGAATTATTGTACTCGATTCAAAAGCAACCGCTGCACTCGGTTGGGACGCAATCGATGCGGTCCGCTTTACGCGACTCTTGTGCTCGGTTGGACGCAATCGATGCGATGCAGTGCACTCGATTGGACGCAAGCTCGTGTGTCTAGTTTTATTTATAGATTTTACACCTATGTTTATCAAACTTTTAAAGTCCAAATCCCTCGGCGGTTTGCAGTCCAGATAATTATTGTCATTGCGATCCGGCTAATCGTTGCAGCTGAAATCCGCTAATCACAAATGATGCGGTCGGCCTTACTCGAAGTTCTGCTGATCCAAATGAACGCAATTCTTGTTGAGAAACTTTTTCCGTTACTACTACATTCCAAATAATCGCAAATGATGCTTGTTGTTTATGCGGTCAAATTGACATACCGCTGAAGCCAACTCCGCTCAATGATGTTACTACTCATCACTCCGCTCAAGTATCACGTTTTCATTACTTTTCAGATTACGTTGATTTTGCATAACAACAATGGTTCATGCTCAACTGTTTCATGTCGATTCTCCAATGCAATAGCCTCACTTGGGGCGTCTGATTATGATTTACTGCAAACAACAAGGGAAGTTCGCCGATCACCACCAGTATCAATAATCCGCACTTGGGGCGTATTTTATCAATGACTTAGAAAACGGAATTTTCTTAACCCCCAACAAGTTGGAGGTTAAGAGGGGGCGATGTTTGTACCATAAGTAAAAATACCATTTAATGGTCCAAATTGATACTTGAATCATCTTTTGGGTCCTCATCCAAGCCCGCTTACCCAACCAACTGCCAAGGTCAGCCAATCCCATGCTGCCTGCACGGTCAATGGTCGAAATCGATCCAATGGTCAAAGTCGGTCAACATCCGGTCAATGGTCAAAGTCGGTCAACATCCTGGTCAATGGTCAAAGTCAACAGTCGGTCAACTACCAAAGTCAACTTCCGGTCAAGATCAATGGTCGAAGTCGGTCAACTATCAAAGTCAACTTCCGGTCAAGGTCAATGGTCGAAGTCGGTCAACTATCAAAGTCAACTTCCAGTCAAGATCAATGGTCAAAGTCGGTCAACTATCAAAGTCAACTTCCGGTCAAGGTCAATGGTCAACGGTCGGTCAACAGTCAAAGTCAACCGACGGTCAACTATCGAAGTCAGTCGCGCCCCTAGCCAATTTTCAAATCTTGTAGCCGGAATGCCGCTAACCAATTCCGACCAAAAATTCTTCCACAATCCGTCTCAACCATTCTCGCGACCGGCCTCCATCCACACCGCCCGACCATACCTGTCAACCATCGCCAGCCCGGCCGATTTTGCCCATGCGGCCATCCATCCGATCATCCAAACTATGCGATCAAACAACCCATTACGTCCCGGCCAGTCTCACTTAATCCCAGGCCATTAACCGGGGCATTTCATACGTAAATTATGGTGAAGACATAAAGGAGCAGTTTTCATGCAGAATTCAATATAGGACCATAAATGGGCAGTTAATGGAATTTATGTTGACATTGGAATTATATTTTTCATTGTATAAATAGGGAGAGGAGAAATCAGTCAAGGGAGGGGAAGACGAGATAAAAACATATTTTGTAATAGAAAAATCAATAAAACATTTCTCCCCAAGGGGATTCATCCGTGGACGTAGGCAAGCCATGCCGAACCACGTAAAACCCGCGTTAATCTTTGTCTCTTTAATTGCTTTCCAATCCGTCTCCAAACCCTAATACTCACCAAAACTATCAATTCATCGTGTTTCGTGCCCAAAAGTATTTTTGGGTACAAACACTAATCTAAATAGCGTAAGTCAAGCGCTAATAAGAATGGCGTTAAGCGCTATTAACAATAGCGTTTCTCAGCTCCATTAAGAATAGCGTTAAGCGCTATTCACAATAGCGTTTCGCCTTATTTATTTTGTTAACACTCTTCTCACATCACTCCTGTTTCTTTTACCTATAATTGAAAAATTAAATAACTTTAAAATTACAAAACAAAATTTATTAGCTAATTTTCATTTCATAGATTTAAAATTACATGGATTTAAAAAATTAAAAGCCACATTACATGGATTGAAATAACTAATATTTAGAATTTAACATTATCCGATTTTGATTGTCAAGCTTCCATCATTTCTCAAAGTTCACTTCATCATTGTAAGATCACGATATTTAATTTCCGAAAGCGGGATGGGTCTTAAAGAATTTGGTACACATGATCAAATGCAAAATCTTTGTTGTTGTGTTGAGAATATAGAGTTCTAGCATGTGCCTCCTACAAAATAAATAAACATAATCTCTCATTTAGAAAATTAATGACTTAAAATATGTAGATAATTGAAAATAAGAGGTTCCATTGAATAATACTTACAACTTCTTCTAACGTCCATCCTCCTC
Source organism: Papaver armeniacum (assembly GCA_023531295.1). Taxonomy (NCBI): domain Eukaryota; kingdom Viridiplantae; phylum Streptophyta; class Magnoliopsida; order Ranunculales; family Papaveraceae; genus Papaver; species Papaver armeniacum. Next base: position 56,422 of record JAJJWW010013322.1, on the reverse strand, counting down.
CGGGCATATTTGCATAAATTGATTTAATGAAACTCATGTAAACTTTGGTTTGCTTTTTCATCACCGACCACCTATTTTCAATACTTTGTCTTGTTCTTCCGTTTTCATTACCACCCGCTTCTTCTACAAAGGCTTGAAGCACCCTTTCCCAATAAATGTGGACTCCTTGATTTTGTTCAACAATCGGTTGGAGACTAATTCTCATCCAAGCTTTGGTGAGAGCAACATCTTCATTTGTAGTGTATGCCATACTTGAACTTGATTGAAATTAGGTTTGGAATTAAAAATATAAAATTGGGAGAGATGGGAGCAAAGAAAATTTTGAGATGGTTTGATTTGTGTTGAAGAAGCCAATTTTATAGATAAATTTTAATTTTGAAAATCAGACCGTTGAAGCGCCATTTTTAATGGCTTTAAGCGCCATTCTTAATGGCGTTTATTCTGAGTCGTTGATTAGAAGGAGCCGTTGAGAATCCAATGGTGTAGAAAAAAAACGCAAATGAGAATAGCGTTAAGCGCCATTCTTATTTGCGCCAAATGCCAATCTTAATAGCGCTAATCACAAAAAACATCCAGGAGACACTCGATTTCTCCAATCCTATACTTAGTTTTTTTCTAGTCTCTCATTTTTTCCTCTAGAACAAACTAGTTTTTTTTGTTGATACAATTGAATGAAATTGAATCAAAAGAAGATAAAATTGAATACAATTGAATGAAATTGAATCAAAAGAAGATAAAATTGAATGAAATTTAAACTTGATTGATACTAAAAATACTTCAACTACATTGATTCCACTACATCAAATTGAATAAAAAAAAAAAAAAAACATAATTGAAGCTACATAGTTCCATAAGCTACATGGTTTCATATATTGAAATGACGAACATTGCTAGTGCTAGGATAACCATAGTTTGCACCAATTGTTCTAGGAGGATAACCATGTTTTTCCAAAATCTTATTTTGTTTATCCAACATAAATTGTTGCTTCCATTCCGGAAAGGTCTCAACCACCACATCCAACACTTCGAGTTCATGTTTCTCCAAATCTAAATCCAAGGATTTCTTGTTTGTCTCTGCAACATTTAATAAATAATCTTCTTGTACATCCAACCTTGCCATCTTCTTTGCATTCTCTTCACTAAAATGTTTCAAAATACGGTCGGTTCCGTCGTTGATGGCTGATAGCTCCGAAGCTTCCCTTTGTTGAGCCCTTTTTCCCGTTGGACGACGAGGGCCATCCTCTTCATACCATCTTGGGTCGCTTCTTGTCGGAGCACTACTTGTTGAAGCATTAACACTAGGAGCCTCCGATTCATCTTCCTCATTTTGGGTAGGATCAAATTCTTCGGGATTGAATCCGGGAACATGGGCTTTGAAAATTCGGTACACCTCTTCATTTCTAAAAGGTTTTCCATTGCTAACCTTACTATATTCCAATCTAGCTTTTCTCTCCTACAAAAAACAAACAAAACCCAAGTTAGAAATCCTTCAATAAAACAAAATGATATACATTAAGAAATCTTAATAAAACTTACAATATCATCAATTCCACATCCGCTTGCATTGTTTCTATGCATATTTCTTAAGATACCAACAAACTTTTTGACATCTTTTTTCAAGGTACCAATTCTATTTTGCAACTTATGAACAGTCCTATCATACTTATTCCCAAAGTTGCTTACATAAGTATCGAATACCCGCTCCCAAAATTGGTTAGATCTTTGATCAACTCCGGCAACACCATCAAGTGTAATGCTTATCCAAGCTTTGGTGATTGCAACATCTTCGGGTGTAGTATATTTTGCCATGGTTAAAAAAAAAAATCTGATTTTGAATTGCAATGAATTTTAAGAAGATGAGAAAAAAATCTAGAGATTGAAAGGTTTTGGTCTGAGCTGAGAAGTGATCAATTTATAGGGAAATTTTCGAATTCAAAAAAATAGCCGTTGAAACGCTATTGTTATTAGCGTTTTTTTGTGAGCCGTTGATTAGAAGGAGCCGTTAAATATCTAATGGTTATAAATGAAACGTTATTTTTAATAGCGTTAAGCGCTATTCTTAATAGCGCCAAACTCTATTCTTATTAGCGCCTAACGCTATTCTTATTAGCGTTTTTATTGAAAAACATCCAGAACCTCAGCAAATTCCTCAAGTTCCATACTTAGTTTTTTTTTCTTCTCTTTTAGTTTTTTTTTCTTCTCTTTTGAAAACAATGAAAACAAAAATTAACACAATAAAAATCTTAATAGTTCTTAATTTTAAAATCTAGAAATCATAGGATTGCAACCAAGTTGCTTACATATTGAAAGTTCATTCGAAATCTTACGAAAAAAGACTAAAGTTGTTATGGTGGGTAAACATCGGTAGGATCGAATTCACCATCCGAACCGTCAAGATCATCTGGTGGCGGAGGGGGAGATTCTGGTGGCATTTCACCGTCTCTGAGACCTAGTCCATGTCGTATCCAAATGTGTTGAACAAGATCATTGCGGAGTTGGAGATATGCCTCGTCATTCCTTAACTCGTGGTATGACCTCGGTATTCCAAAGAATCATCTCTTGGTTCGTTCCACGACTTCACCCCAATCTGAGTTCGTCTTTCATTCTCAATGACCATGTTATGCGAATCAAACAAGCCTTGATAATAAAGTTTATATCCTCCCTATCCCAATAACATGCTGGCTTTTTTGTTATTTGGAACTTGTTTTGGAGAGTTCCAAAAGCCCTTTCAACATCCTTTCTCTTCGCTTGTTGGTATCTATTGAACAACTTATTAGCTGGCTGATTTGGAAGAAGAATTTTGAATGACTGCACAATACAAGACAACCGTGGATATATATTATCCGCCAAGTAGTAACCCTTGTCGTAGTTGTGGCCATTGATGCGGTAATTACAAAGAGTTGTTAAACCATTAACCATCTTATCAAAAAGTGGAGATTGAGCCAAGACGTTCAAGTCGTTGTTCGACCCTGGAGTTCCAAAGAAATCATGCCAAAAACACCGATCATATGATGCCACGGCTTCTAAGATCATGGTAGGTTTTTCTCATGCCCACGGAATGTACACCTTGCATCTTGTTGGATAATTCTTCCACCGAAAATGCATACAATCAACACTTCCAAGCATTCCAGAAACCCTCTAGCCGCATTTTCGCCAATAATCTTTTTCGTGTCTTCTCTTGTAGGAATTCGCATGTACCTTGGACCAAAGTGGCGAACAATTACCAGGGTAAACCTCTTCACATACATATAGACGGTCGATGCTCCCATACGGACATAATCATCTGTGCTATCAGCGGCTATGCCTTTACACAAACATTTCATTACGGCATACATCTTCATGTGGGGAGAGTGACCAAGTTGTCCGGTGCAATCAACTTGGAAATCAAAAGCAGGATCCGCAACAACTATTTCACTTAGAATACGTAAGAAAAGAGGTCGATACATACCCAAACGTTGGTGGAACTTCTTAGGGCCCCAAGTACAATTAGGTCCAAAGTAGTCATGCATCATCCTTGCATCTCCGTCCTCTCGTTGCCTGTCCACCATTTGTCGCGTCAATACTTGTTGAGGCACTAGTTGGAAGAGCCTATGCATTCTTTGAGTCATATACTGGTACACCCCAATTTCTCTCTCCTCGCTATCATCACCAATGCTAAGATCGATACCATACGTCATTAGTACATACCTCCTTAGCGGATTTTCATCGTCCATATTGCACCCTAAACAAAACTCAAAATCGTAAGCATTCCATACAAAAGAAAAGAAATGACATTCATTCAAAAGAAAAGACATTCATTCAAGAGAATATTATAGAAAACACATTCAAGTTTTTGTAATTCAAACAAAAGAAAATACTATCAGTTTTTCTACATTAAAACCATCCATTTCATTAAAGAGAAGACATTCTATGTTCCCGAATCATTTGATTCAAATCCCAAAATCCTAGACATGTCATCTATATTATAACCAACCCCACCACTATTCACAAGTTGGGTTAATTGTGACCGTGGGAACCTGCTTCCTCTTGTTGTGTCCGTGGAACATAATCGGTTTGTGTATCATCTCTTTGCGGCATCATGACTTGTGGCTTGTCTTTTACGGCTGAACCAGTTTTCTCCTTGATCATAACATGATTGAGTTGATGTTCCTTTCCCTCCGTAGTTTGATTGCCCAAGAGCATGTGCACGATCTATTTCAAACCAATGCTGGTCCTTTGTAACATTTAACATAGCCAACCTATCGCAAGATCTTTCCATTGCTCAAAAAGAAACATCAAGATAGCAAATATATTAAAAAACTTCTAATGTGTAAAGAAAATCATAATAATATAGCAAACAAAATAATTGAAGGAGTTAAAACCAAAAATGACTAACCCTTGTTCCCCAATTAACATCATACGTAAATGGAGGAGGATCGGGTGCTTGCAAAGGCACTTCAACGGGGTTGCCTTCACTGTGTGCGAACGTACGGTGAAAGAAACTCTTGGAAATTCGGTGAAGCTTGTGAGTAGTTGTCATACTTATACCGTGATGGATGTATTGGGGACTGATTCACAAGAAATGTTGGATCTTGAGTACTTGCGGCTCCAACTTCATCTCTCGTTTTCTTGACGATATATTTAAGGGAGAAAAAACCAAAAGATTGTAACTTCCACCACTGCACATACATGCTCTCATCAACATGCTTATAGTCTCGTCCTTCAACCACATCAATAGGATCATGGGGGGCAGCAAGGTCTTCCAAACGTTCACGTGGACTTCTTGGAATTGTTATGAATCCCCTTGTTTGCCTTAAAAACCACTCACCAAGATACATGATACTAGTAGCGCTTTCCGGATTATAGAAAGCCACTCTTTGATTGGAGATTTCACGAGAATGCACTATATCAGGATGATCTCTATATATACTAGTAGACCATGGTTGCCATTGCGTTCCAATAATTGTCCTCAACTCAATTTGTTGGCGAGCTGTATGAAGAGAGTGTTTGGAAGTACCCCTTTGCAACTTCACTAGACTATCTTTCTTAAATATCATAATTGCGAGGCCATACATCGGTCACTACACCTTCTTTGAGAAAAGGCGTCAAAGTACGAAAATACATGTAAAACCAATATTCTAAAACCATCGCCATTCCACACATGTTTTTCCACCTCTAACAACCGCACTCATGCTACTATACAAGTGACTAAAACAAGCCGAACCCCAATCATAATTACTAATCTCATTCAAATCACGCAAGGAAATGATCCAACCTTTGATTGCTCGTGTAGTGGAACGTGCCAATAAAACTTTTGAAATCACCCATAATAAGAAGTATTTAGTCACAATCTCCCAATTTTCATCATTAATTGGATATATAGGTTGCAAGGAAACTAATAGGAAAATCGGTGTGTTCTTGTTGTAGTTTGCAAACCCATGCATAGGTTCAAAGTAGGTATTCTCTAGCTGCTGGCTTTCTCTACTTTTCCATTTACTTGTATTGGCGTGTTCCAACCTTCTACGACCATTTCCAATAGGAATTCCGGTTAAGTGAACAAAGTCTAAAGGAGTGAAACCAATTTTGAAGTTTGGGAAATGAAATGAATTGGTGCTATACCACCACCTCTCTATGATTGCATAAGCTAGTTGTTGATCAACTCTCTTAATTCTAATTTCAAAAAATCTAGCAAGGCCGGAATTTTGAAGAACTTGACTAGCACTTTCATGAACCACCACACGGCTATGTAAATCCTCAAGGTCTTCTAGATTACTTCTAAACGTGATATCATGTTGTGTATCAAATGGGTTTATACTTGTAGATATATGTTTTTCATCCCATTCTTTTGAACTTAACGTCATATACACATCCATAATTTATACAATATCATCAAATAAAAACAATTTAGTCACACAATGCACTTAAATTGTTTACATAAACTAAAACATGTATCAAGCAACAAAGTATAGCCCACAAACTTAGAATTCACATCACACATAACTAACAATGTAAATTCGTCAAAGCCTTAAATTTCACAATGTTCATCATCTAAAACCCTAAATTACATGTCAAATTCGTCATTGTTAGAATCAAAATTGTTATAATTCATCATACAATCAATTATCAAGCAATCATATCCTTCTAAACCATAAATTTTCATCAAATCATAATATAAACTCAAAATTACAATTCAACTCACCTTTCTTTGGACTCTCAATCAAATTGAGAAATTGAAGTATGCTTGGATTCCTTATATTGCAATGAACAAACCCTTTGAACCAATTTGACTGATTTGAACCATCATCGCAGAACAGGGGAAGAAGAAAATTAGGTTTTCGTTTTCTTTTAACCTCACTTAACCGAGAATTGGGTTAAGAACCGGGAAGAGAAGGGTCGATGGCGTACTGGATAAAAGAATTTAACGAGCGCTATTGTTACTAGCGTTCTGCGCTATTAAGAATGGCGTTAGACGCTAGTAACAATAGCGTTTTACCGTTGACTTTAGTCAAGCGCTATTATTAATAGCGTTTTTTTAGCGCTGTTAACAATAGCGTTTTGCGCTATTATTATTAGCGTTTTCTATCTTCCACCATTAGACTTGCACTTCCATCCACAGTTCCAAGTGCTGAGGTGGCATGGAAGATGGAAGATGGATGGATTCCACCATAAGACTTGCTCTTAGAAGAGTGTTCCATCTGATCTGATTTCAATTTCAATTTCTAGGTCAAAATTATAACTTCTTCTTGTTGTAATAGAGAAGGCTGGGAAATTGACATTACAAAGATTTTACAGATTTTTTTTAGCAATTAATCCTTCTTTGATAACTTCAAACAAGACTCAAATTCTAACCAAGAAGAAGAAGATGGATATGGTTATGGAGAAGAAGAAGCTGCTGCCTCCAGATGAACAGCGTTGTAGTCTAACTGGTGGTAGAGATGGATGGGGATGCAAGAATTTCAGGATGGGTCTAGGTGCTGAAGATGAAAATAGTGTTCCTCAATCAAAATATTGTGAAAAACACTACTATGTAAAGAAAATTCGGAACAATTATTATAAATATGCAAAGCAAAATAAGAAGGTATGTGGAGATGGGGAAGGCGCAGGTTGTAGTGGTACAGGGGGCTCCGAAAGGAGGAAGAAGGTAACCGTGGAAGATGACCGGTCCAATGATGATACCGGTGAGTAAATATCTTCATTTTAGTGATTTTATATCTTGTTGTTCGATTTTATTGCTTACATGTTTAGAATTCGGATAACTAATTGAACATAGTCGCATCTGTTCTTGCCGTTGCTCTTGTTGTTGGTTTCATTTGCCTGTATGTTTAAAATATGATAATTGAGAAATTGCAATGTTTGTTAATTGAACAGTAAGGATGGTTGCATTGTCTAATTAATTGGGAATTTTATATCCAGCTGATACAATTATAGAACGTGGCACTGCCAATTTAAGGAGGAAGAGGAAAAATGTGGAAAGAACGGAAGGATCATCAGAACTAGAATCATTCACAAGAACTAGGGAACCAGCGGTTGAATCGGACAGTCTTGAGCATTATAAGAGTATGTGTTTTGAATTGTCTGTGGAGCTTGAGAAGAAGAAAGTGGAGTGCAATGCATTCCAGAGAAAATTAGCGGAGGAGGTCGTAGAAACTAGAAAGGCTGATGCTACAGATGAGACTGAACATACACCCACAGATGCAACTGCATGTTGGAAGAAGATGTTTTCCGATTTGGAGAGCCGACTCCTGAGGATGGAAAATGAAAATTCAACAATGAGATGTGTTGAGTCTCGCATTTCAAATTTGGAGAGACTAGTCCTGAGAATGGAAGATAAAAATTCAGCAATGTCGAGATGCATAGCATCTTGCATTTCGAAGTTGGAGACCCTAGGCCTGAGGATGGAAAACGAAAATTCAACAGTTGGATGTGTAGAGTCTCGCGTTTCGAAGTTGGAGAGCCTAGTCCTGAGGCTGATAGATAGAAATTCAACAATGGCCGGAAGCGCTGAGTCTTGCATTTTTAAGTTGGACGCTCTAGGCCTGAGGATGGAAAATGAAAATTCAACAATGGGATATTTAGAGTCTCGCATTTCAAAGTTGGAGAGCCTAGTGCTGAGGGTGGAAAATGAAAGTTTAGCAATAGAATCTCGCATTTCAAATTTGGAGAGCCTAGTTTTGAGGAGAGGAAAGGAAAGTTCAGTATTGAGATGTGTTGAATTGCGTAATTCTGAAAAGAGTCCAGAGTCTGAATTGCAGGGTTTGCAAAAGGACGATCCTCAAAGTGGTGAAAAGCAACTAGATAAAAACAACAGTAGTAGATCTAATGCTGAAACCAGCAGCGGAGGGAAGAAGGGTTCTCATGTTCATGAGTGTAAAACCAAAGAGAAGGTGCTGAATGTCTATGACATTGGTAGTATACATTTGTCAAGTGGAACTGAAAAAAATTAAAGAAGGAAAGGAATGGGGCTGCGTGGAGGAGAGACCATCTCCACATGGATTATCATCTCAAGATCAGTTGGAAATGAGTAAGAAGCGTTTTGTGAACTTGATCTCAGATGACGAATCTGAAGATTCTGATAGTTCTGATGATTCTAATACTTCTCTTGGTACCCTTATGGACATGCTGGCTATGAAATATAGGAATAGGAATGAAAACCAAGACATACAATGGAAGTTTGAGGATGATATGCTTTCTTCATTGGAAGAAGATCCTGAGCTCAATATGAAAGCCGTATGCGCTCTTTATAGACAGCATATAGCTGAAGTAGAAATATCTGCCAAGGGGTTGTTTCATTACAGCGATGCGCTCAGGTATGTTAAGGAATCTCTACGTTTTTCCCTAATATGCTGGCTTACATTTTTATACTATCTATGTTCAATTGCTGAATGATGCCTCTCCACTATTATTTGTGTTGAAGTTTGAAACTCTCTTGATATTATTGCCGGAGATATACAAGCATATTAGTTTAGAGTTGCTCACATAGAATGGTGAAGTAAGACTTAAACTGTAAACTCTTTTCTTATTATATTTTCTTGCTCAAGTTTTACAAGTTAACCATGACTGTCTGTCTTTTTAAGCTCAACCGGACTTTCTATAACTCACTGGTTATATCTTAAGATTGAAGTACTTGACCGACTGACACAAACTTACTCTAGTTCCGACTGGAGATTTCTTTTCCTATCTCTAACTATTTAGTTCACACTTACAAGACTTAGTACTACCGCCTAACTAGCTGACTTGTTTAGATTTTTCTTTTAAGTTCTTTTACTGATTTATAACTCAGTAAACTAGACAATTTTAGACTTCTTTTGGACATTACAAATTAGGTTATTCCAATAATTTTGTTTTAGCTTAGAAAAGTATCCTTTCAAATAGCCATATCTGAAGACTTTCAAGGGGATTGATCATTTTCTCATACTTATCTTTATTCTTAGGAATCCCAATGTATCAAGGGGATTGATCATTTTCTCATATCCCTGTCAAAATACAGAGAATTTTATCTCTACTGCAAACTTGTGATTGTAAATTCTTAATACAGTTATGTTAATGGAGATATTAGATGTTCCTGTAACTAGTTCCAAACCACCTCAGTCCTTGAGAGAAATTTCACTATCTGCACTGACTGTGGACTTTGTATATCGATTATCAACAGAGTTGAGTGGCACAAGAAAGTTCCACTCTTCCATGAATGTCGGATAAAAGATTTGCTGCCATCTCCAGATTATCTATAGTTGTCATGTGAACGGCGGGAGCAAGCTATTTTGTTGCTCATAATCAACAGTAGTTTCTTTTCATGGTTTTCCCTTTTCATTCACTTTTGGCATGATATTTTCTTTTAACAGGGGTACAACTTTGGCCAAGTTTCTAATGGATGGGGACTGCAACGGTGGCCTAAAGAAGTCTGTTATAGATTTGGAGGCATTAGATTTTAAAGCCGTTGATGACTGCAAGAGGCTGGCTAGAAGCTACTCGAAGCAGTTATTCAGTATCTACCAAAACGGAAAAGATCCTTATTTTCTTCCTACTACAACCTCCAGCCGTGAAGATCAAACGGCTAAGTGATAGATTGTTGGGCAAGTGGCCTTCACTTTTTGATTAGGCGTTGCAATCTTGCATCTCCTTTTAACCTCCTCTAATTTTGTACACATAAAATCGAAAACTGGCTAATATATATAGTAAATAGTACATTGGATGTGTATCTACTCTCAAATGTAATAAGTGATCATACTATTACACTTCAGGTTGTTTTAATAGGTGTAGATATTTGTTTGGCTCATCGAAATGATAATGTTATGCGTAGAATCTAAATTGAAGCTAGATTACTCTTCTTTTTGGATTGTAATGTCTCTTAATTTTGTTAATATAGCTAGTAACAAAGTAGTTAACTGTGTTGCGAAGTTTGCAAGAAAGATGAAATAGTAAACAATTGGGGACAGTAATTTCCCCAACTCTTTTGGAAAAATTTACGAAACGAAAGTTTGTTATATGTATTTGTATAAATTTGTATAAATGAGCTTTGTAAAAAAAAAAAAAAAAATAAAACAGTTCGAATGATCAAGGATCAAGAGAACATACAGGAGTAACCGAACTCCATTTACAAAGACAGCAAAGGAGAAGCTTGAGAACTAGGGAGGTTGCCACATAACTAAGCTATCCCAATTGAACATCTAGACACTAAATGGGGCAGTGATTTCCAGGTGAAAAACCTTTAACCAAGCAAAGCCTTATGCTACAAACTAAATGAGTTGAAGACTTACTTGCCAATAGCATCAGCAACCTCCTCCTCTCTATCCGTTTGGAAAATAGTATAACAAGGAAGATGGAACCCAAGACCTCCGGTATAGAATATTGCTAAGTTGTTTGTTCTTTTGCTAGATAAATTAAGTTTTTTTAAAAAGAATTATACAGATTAATAACTATGTTAAAGAATTTTTATAAATTTTTAAACATGGCAAAATTGCTTCCACCTACAGGTCAGGTGTTTTACTAAATTCAAAAAATTATTTCATAGATAAGATAAGTCACATAGAAGATTCAAGTATATCTCGCTCATCATCAATTTTCCTTTTCCCGCAAATTTGACTATCATGAACCACCGAATCCAAATTGTTGTATGTATCAATGATTTTCTATCTAGGATTTCGATGATTTCAATTTCCACCGACAGATGGTGTTTCAACTGATAAACTGATAGATAAAATTGATTAATACTTGCGAGCCTTTCCTTTTTTTATTAAAAATAAGTAGGATTGTTTAAGTGAAGAAATTACATATACATTGTATGAATAAAGAAAAAAAAGATTCATGAGAATATTACTAAAAATAAATAACATGATAAAACAAAGCACAAAAGATACAACGAATTGAACATCTATGGCATGTCTTGTTTACATTCTTTTGTTTCATCCAGGAGGTGCGCTTTCACTGTATGCGTATCGTTCACGGTTTTTGTTTTTGTTATCGTTAACCATTAGGGAAAAAAACGGTTTAGTCCAAAACCCCTTCCAAATATACTAGTTAGTCCTGACCCATTCAACTAGGTACAAATTAGTCCATTTTCATTGAAAGTACACAAATAACCTTCCTGATTTACAATTTAGTCCAAATATTTACAGTTTAGTCCAAAGTGACTCACAATGATGTCAGCAATTTTAAATAATATAAAAATAATTAAAAACAATATATCTTTCAAACCGTTTGTCCAAAATTCACAAACTTTATATATTCGGAAAGCTCTTTTCGAAAGCTACAAAAAGAGTACCCATATGACTATATAATTCTCATTTTTAAAAAATCTTAGTTTACATTGGCGTACAAACATGTACATGTATACAAAAATCCAAAAAATCAAAAGACAAAACAAGGTGCACTAGTTTGTACACCAACATAGCAAAAGTAGACTGCAGCTGTATCTCATACAATAACAAGTTAGCTAGGTGATCCATTCCCAAGGGTTTACCGAACGCTCCTCTCATACCAGTTTGAAGCCTGTCAGCTCCGACACATGAAAGCATCTTGTTGATACGCAAGACAAGGAAATAATGTATTTATACTGTTCATCTATACATACAATGACGAAGAGGAAAAATTGGTCAGCACAGAGATCAAACTATTTTTTCATGAAATTTTTAACTGACAAGGAATCTAATAAAACAATAAAATAGTTATACAGTGGGAGCTAGATATTGGTGACTCGTAAGCTAAAATACCGCTGTAGCACCAGTTTCTAAACTGCTAAGTGATAAAAGACAATTCTTCGATATACAAACAAAACGGATGATGGGCATATGTTATGTGTATTTAAGAACAACAAGCTTTTAGCAATTCTTCAAGTAGTTTTATGCAAGCAAAACTAATGATGGGCATTAAGTATGTGTAATAAGCTTTTTGCAAACCTTCATGTAGTTTCTGACATGAGCCAAGTTCTCTGGAACTCCAGCTCGAGGTGGTAAAACTTTGGCGCCATATTCAAATTAATGGCTAGGACTTTCTCTCCATTGACAAAAGGATCCTGAAACAAAGAGAATATAATCACAAGTTATCAACAATACAGCTACAATCAAACAAAAACTAAGTACATATAAAACAGAACAAGCACATATAAACAGAGAGAAACACATACAATAGGTGTACAATTATGTACACATTAAGAATCAACATGCGTACAATTATGTACACCTTAGTTACTACTCTATGAATTGCTTGTGGGAACCCATTTAGATGAGGACATAACAAACACATTTGCCATATCTAAATCGTTCAATCTCGTTTACCTGGTAAGAGAAACTTCTGCACAATCCTTCCTTGCATCAACAACTGTTTTTATTTGCATCACTTTTTCCTCCCTTAAAACCACCTTCTTGGATATGAATGCAAGCTTTTGGAGGTAACATTTCAAAGAAAACAAGACGATAAACACCAATACCAACCAATGTGATGAAAAAAATCATGTTAAATGTAGAGCACCCAATGAAAAATTCAGTTCACAAAACAAAATATCGAATCCAAAAATCGATACATGCACTCATTAGAAATCAACAGGTGTATAATTATGTGTACATTAATGATCACCAGGTGTGCAATTATGTGCATATTAACCATCAAGATGTGTAGAACTATGGGTACATTAACAATTTATAGGTGTACAAATCTGTACACGTCAACTAACAGGTGTACCACTATGTGCACATTAATGATCAACATGTGTACAACTATGTGCACGTCAACTAATAGGGTGTACAAATGTTCACATTAAAGACAACATGTGTACAATCATGTACACATTTAGAATCAACATGTGTACAACTATGTACATATTACCAATTCAATATCTAAAGAGCTGAAAGTCGGATTCTACTCAAATCTGTAAGGAGCTAGTAACCCATATGTTAAAGAACTTACTAGTATTTGCTTCTCCGGTCATTGTATCCAATCACCTTGTTCCCCAATCTCGTCCCGTTAATTCTCAACTGCTCCCCTCGTGAATTGTATATAGAAATGAAGTTAATATTTTAAAATGAAATCTCATACATACTATATCTCAATACGAGGTATATAACTATGTGCACATTAAAAATCAACATGTGTGAAATTATATGCACAATAATTCGATCAATAGGTGTACAATTATGTACACATTAAGAATCAACATGTGTACAACTATGTACACATTAACAATTCAACATAAAAATAGTTGAAAACAGATTTTACGTGAGACCTTCACTCAACACACATATTTGGACACATCAAACTTGTATTTTATAACTGCACCAATATTTACACCCTAAAAAATGCATAAAATCGATTAATCGGACACAAACCTACTTTTCAATGGAAATTAGAATTACGAGGTGCACCAATATGTACACCCCAAAACATTTATAAAGTCAATTATTCATATCCACACGCATACCTATTTTTCATTAAAAATAGACTAGTGCATCAATATGTACACCCCTACAAAGACCTATGAACAAACCTATTGCATGAGATTTACACTTTAATGAACAATATGTACACACCCCAAAAAATTATTAAGCATTGTTCACTTAACAATTACAACAACTAAACATTATGAGCTATGTACGTAATAGCCACCGACCAAATCTGCATTTAGGATACATCTAACCGGCATAATAAAATGTTTAATCATAATGAAAATAGGATGGAATGATTATAAGGAGTACAACTATGTACACACGAAAAATCAACATGTGTACAATTATGTACACACGAAAATCAACATGTGTACAATTATGTACACATTAAAAATCAAGACAAAAATAAGAAGTTTCTTCATGAAAATCCATATAAATAGGATTTGGAAGCAAGGTGAAATTCTCCCCACGTGCACGAATCTGGCTTCACAACTCTATTGTGTAAACTATAAATTCACTTCTTTCTAGAATCATTCTTTAGTATTATATAGGGCTCATTATGTCCGGATGCAACTATAAGAAGAGTGTAGTTCAAGTCTCTACAAGGAAAGTACAAGTGCATTTTTTTATTTGTAGGTCCTAAAACGTATACATAAAAAAAAAAACTAAAAAGGCATATTGGGGTCTTATATTTGTAGATCATTGTCTATGAAATTAACATGTGTACAATTATGTACAATTCACATCAAAAGTAGGTGTAAAATTATGTCCACCTTACCGGGACAACGGGTGTACAACTATGTGCACCTTTAACGATCAACATGTGTACAATTATGTACACATTAAGAATTAACATGTGTACAACTATGTGAACATTAACAATTCAATAACAAAATGTAAAAAAACTACCTCTTCACGAGTAGAATTCACCGTGTGCCAAAATCTCATGACATATTTCAAAAAGAAAACATCAGGCTTAGACATAAGCACAAATGATTTTCATGAGTCAAGAAAAAAAAAACCTGAAAGCGCATTATTATCTTTCAGTGTGTCTGCAAATTGCTAAGGTTCCAATTATAGTATTTAATAAGAATAAAATAAATATGATTCCTAACAATAAGTGGAACTCATCACCCCAGGTAAGCAATAAGTGGAACTCCTCACCCCAGGGAAGCAATAAGTGGACAATAGTTAAATAGCGAAAGAATCTAACCCCGCAACGATGTTCGAATATATATCAGTAGATGTACCATTCACATTATGCAAACTAATGGCCAAGTAATTGAACACTATGTATTTAAGTAAACTTATCTGCTTGCTCAAGAATTACGGCTAGTGGAACAACTCTTCTATACAACTAGCTCAATTATAGGTGTAAAACCGATATTCAATTCCTTCATTAAACAATTCACATACCGCATAATAATTTTTCAAATAGACTCATCAAAATGGTGCGATAATATATATCATCCGTATACATTAAAGTATTCAATCATTTCTCACACCAACAACTACCTGCACAAACAAGTAAAAAAATAAGCATGACCGTGACGAAAGACATAAATGATTTAGTTGCGAGGTCATGTGGTTTCCATAGGAAATACCATATATACTAAATGGACCCTAGCTCTAATGAGATTAACGACAAAACCTATTTGACGTCCGGTTTAAGAGATGAAAAGTTTTGATGGTTCACCCACTTTTGTCTACCATTTCTTTGTGAAAATTCTAAGTTCTTATATAGCAGTTGGAAAATATTTGGGAAAAAATATCACCCGTTGTTTTTACTTCGCCTCACCCAATGTCTCATCATCCTTAACCAAGGGTGATTTAGTAGTACACAAGTGAACTATTGGTTTGGAGGCTCGCTTTTTATCCTAATAAAACACATCAATCAATAAAATCACAAATAAATGTCGAATTTTTTCCAAATTCTTGCTTCAAAAAGCCAACAGTATGCAGCAAATGAACAAACACTTATCATTATCTCAATAAAATTGTGAATAGTTGAGACCAAAACCAAAAATAATCACCAATAACATAGATAGATTCTTTAGAAATACGGCCATGTGGAGTATTTTCAAAAAAGCAACAACTAACACGAACTCGAGAAGATATCGTATCTACGTAAGATAAACCAACCTATAAAAATGAATTCCAATCTGATCTTCATATATATATCAAAACCAAAAGTTAATCAATATAAAAGCCTCAAAAACAAATCAACTGAAAACCTAGTTATTAGTAAGTAAAAGTACCTCATCACAAGCGGGACTTAAATTGAGATAGTTATTGAAATCAAGGAGTTAACTACAGTGTTGAAGTTGTTATTACCACTGAACTATCATCTCACGGAGAATATTGAAATTAAATTCAAGAATCATCTCCTATTCTCCTTGATTGTTTCTTCGTAGTTACCGAAAATTCCATCTGGTTTTATCATCGCTAGGGTCTCTCCTTTTCCGCATCTACAATATCAAAAACAAAATGAAAATGAAACCCTAAATTGAAGTTTTGAAACGATTTCAGATCTACATGGAGATGAAGAAGAGAAGATATAAAAGTAAAATAAGATGAAAACCTTTCCTTCCGATTAGAGAGATGGAGATGATAAGAGGAGATCTCCATCGAAACGAAGAAGGAAAATGAAGATGCCTTCGGTTTTTCTCGTCTTCCTGTCTCTCTCCAGGTTATTTTTGTCATAGGAGAATTTCGATTTGGACTGAATCGTTAAGAAAAGGAGTAACTCGTTACGGATTTGTTAAATTTGGACCCCCGTGTATAAGGCTTTAGGTGACAGGACTAAAGCGTCCAAAGCCCAATAACTTTGGGACTAAACGTCAATTTCTACTAACCATTAAACAAAAAGGTTAGCTAATAAAACAATGGCTCGCCTGACAGATTACATAACAACGTACAACTACAACAGCACTATGGAACCATCAACAAAAACTGATAGAAGATACCAAATTCTAACAACCAATATAAGAAAGTATAAATGTACTCCACGTACGGAAAGTGTGAAAAGAAAAGAAAAAAAAAGTATATGTGTACTGAAACTACATCTTGGATTGATTAAAAAAGACTTTTATATATGCTGGTTCTAGATTAATTTCGCATTGCTCAAATAGAAACTGTTGCAGGTAAAAAGGACTGAGCCAGGGTAAAAAACTCATGCGAAGGAGCTGAAGCTTATGCAAGTAGTGCAGTGGATAGGAGATGTCAGTGGTATCATGCACTTTTTGGGAAGTTCTTAACTTGTAAGTGAGATGATATGATATGGTGTATAATTCGTTACTATAACAATGTTGAATGACAAACTGTATAGTATGACTAAATTGAAACCACCACCAAAAACTGATCTAAAGGAATTGAAACGTAAGACTTCGAATTCTCGAAGCAAATAATTAAGTGATATCTAAGAACAAATAATTAAGTGATATCTAAGATTTAAGAACAAATAATTAAGTGATATCTAAGAACAAATGACTGACAAACACAAGCATGAAAGCATAAACTAATTAAAAAACCTAAAGACTATTAACCAAGTATATAAGTCAGAGACATAATACGTGATCAGAAAAAAGGTAAACATCTCAACATTTTCCGGATTTTCTGAATTGTTGCAAGAAAGTATCAGTACCACCCGGCTGGTACAGCTTATCTCATGATAGGTCGCATACCTTCTGTAGCGCCTTCATCTTTCTGTTGATGTCGTCTATTTTGCCGAATTCATTGCTGTCCAACCACTGAATGGCATTGTAGACTGCAATCTCAATCTTTTTCTCATCCTCAGAGGATAGCATTCCTCCGCTGTTATCGACCATGTTCCTCATCTTTAATGCATACATCTCGAAGGAGTTCCTTAACTCCCTGTGTTTTTGATCTTCTAACTTGTATTTCTCAGCCTCAAGAACCAACCTCTGAATCTCAGCGGAGGACAACCTTTCCTTGTTATTTGTAATCGTAATCATATTTTCGCTCCCTGATTTCTTTTCCTCGGCAGACACAGTCAATATACCGTCAGCATTAATATCGAAGTGTGCTGTAATCTTAGCAACACCAAGAGGTGCTGGAAGAATTCCATTTAACGAGAAGTCACCCAACAAGTAATTGTCCCTAGTACTGATCTTTTCACCCTCATACACCGGAATCCTTGCAGTAGTCTGATTGTCCTCGGTTGTAGTGTAGCCGTTTTGTTTCTTGGTGGGGATGAGTGTGTTCTTTGGGACAACCACACTCATAACACCTCCCATTATCTCAATACCAAGTGAAAGAGGGGTGACATCCAACAACACAAAGTCCTGCATCTTTTCGGTATCCTCACCACTCAAAATAGCAGCTTGCACTGCCGCACCATAAGCCACAGCTTCATCAGGGTTGATGTTCTTGCAAAGTTCCTTCCCGTCAAAGAAATCCTGCAATAGAGACTGAACCTTAGGGATTCTGGTGGAGCCACCTACGAGCACAATTTCGCGAATGCTGTTCTTGTCCATCTTAGCATCCGTCAAACACAACTCAACGGTTTCCATACATTTCTTGAACAAATCCATGTTCATCTCTTCGAATTTAGCACGAGTTATGGACGCATGAAAATCAACTCCTTCATACAAAGCATCAATATCAACCGTTGTCTGAGTAGTGGATGATAGAGTTCTCTTTGCCCTCTCACAAGATGTTCTCAGCCTCCTAAGAGCCTTTGGATTTCCACTAGTATCCTTGTTGTGCTTCTTCTGGAACTCTTGAACAAAGTGATTTACCATTCTGTTATCGAAATCCTCTCCTCCGAGATGGGTATCTCCAGCTGTAGCCTTCACTTCAAAGACACTCTCTTTGATGTTGAGTATCGAAACATCAAAAGTACCACCACCAAGATCAAAGATAAGAACATTCTCTCCACCAACACTGCTCTCCTTCAGATTCTTTTTAGTGGTGTCCTTCTGATCAAGACCGTAAGCAATTCCTGCCGCCGTTGGTTCATTGATGATGCGCAGTACATTAAGGCCAGCAATAATACCAGCATCTTTAGTAGCTTGACGCTGAGAATCATTAAAGTAAGCAGGGACTGTGATAACAGCATCTTCCACCGTTGAACCAAGGTAAGCTTCGGCTGTTTCTCGCATCTTAGCGAGAACCATGGATGAAATTTCCTCAGCTGATAACGTTTTATCCTTTCCCTTGTATTTGACTTGAATCATCGGTCTGCTTTCTTCTCCAGCAATCACTTTAAAAGGCCATAGTTTGATATCACTCTGAACAGAGGTATCATTGATTTTTCTACCTATTAAACGTTTCGCATCTACATAAATATAAAACAAACTCAGAAATTAGTGTCGAGATGGTTTCAAAAAGAAGATCTGGGGAGTGCATAAGGATTAGTCAGGATGGGGCTTGATGGGATATTGCCTGCCTAGTCCACAAGGATTATCCTGCACGGTGTCTGGATTACTACAACCTTCAAGGTCAAAACTCAAACTTTTTTGATCATAATGAATACAAATACGATGAGCCCTAGCTAAAAAAAAAAAAAACATGATCATGAAAATCTTACCGAAAACAGTGTTGATCGGGTTCATAGCAGCTTGATTCTTAGCAGCATCACCGATGAAACGTTGATTATCAGTAAACCCAACATAAGAAGGAGTAGTTCTATTTCCTTGATCATTAGGAATAATCTCAACACGACCATCTTGCAATACACCAACACACGAATATGTTGTTCCTAAATCGATCCCTATCGCTCGGCCTGATGATCCAACCATTGTAAAACAAAGTTGATCTTAACCGTAAGTGAAGAGAGTGGAGTGGAGTGAAGTAAAAATAGGGTTTTACAGAGAACAGATATTGGTGGTGCGGTGTATATTTATATAAATAAAAGAAAAAAAAGAAGAATTTCCGGAACCGGGAATACCTATCAGAATGACGTGGAAGGTTATCAGCGTAAATAACGGGATAATAGAAGCCCGGTCTGCGGAAGTGATACACTCACCGCCGGATCCATCCCGCTGTGTATCGCAAGAAAGAAGGGTACATTATTTATATATCCCTACTTTTGACACCCAATAAATATAGTAAGAATTACCAATAGGTACTATTATGGTAGTCTTAGTTAGTGGCAGGTCCACCCACTAAAGCCCAGTAATAACCGGAGGTCTATAATAAAAAGAAAAAGAGAAAATTGGACCAAAACTTTTATCTCGGTCCTAGTACATGTGCGGGATGTCATAATCCACTTTTAAAAATACCCAAACTACCCATTCTCTGATAATACGTATATATTTCTTCAAAAAAAAAAAATTCACCATTTTTTACAAATCTGAGTTCCGCTCTCCTTCTCTCTTTCTGCTTTTGCTCAAATTCTGCTGCTGCTTTTGGATTACGAGCTAGAGTTTTTTTCTCTTTGAAGATTTACAGGTATGTTCTGTAATATCTCTTTCTGCTGTTGTTGTTTGTTTTTTATCAATTGAATCTGTGAAGATCGAATCGTTTTGATTACGTTTTCACTTTCTTGTTCGTTTTTTGCGTTTATTGTTGTTTTGTTTTTTTTTTTTTTATGAATCTTGATCGTAATTATTCAATTTTTTTGTTAGATTATGATGTTTTTAACATATTTGAACTTTCGATTTGATTATCTTGTTGTTTTCGCTTCTTTATTTTATCAAAACCGTGCTTGTTTATTGTTTCAAGGGTATTATCCAACAGTACATATGTTGCATACTGATACAGATTGCTTTTGATTCTATTTTGTTCTTATTTTTATCACTTGTTGTTGTTTGATTCATAAGTACATATCTTTACTGAAATAAGACACTCTCGATTCTGTTATTTTGATAGATTATTTACATATAGTTGTTCATTTTGATAGATTCGTTAATTTTTTACTTCGATTTTGATAAAAATACTTTAGATCTAGATAAATAATCATGTTTTATGTTCATTTCATTAGTAGATCTGATATTTTAATTTCATTTTGTTGGTATTTGATTTGTTTTTAGTTTGATTTTGTATATTAATCATCAGTACGTTTATGATGTACCGGTGGTTTTTGATGAAAATAGTTCAGATCTAGTTATAAAATCATGTTTTATGTTCATTTCGTTAGTAGATCTGATATTTTAGTTTCATTTTGTTGGATTTTGGTTTGGTTTTAGTTTTCTTTCATGTATTAACCATGAGTACGTATATGACGGTCTTGTTTTTCACAGTGTTTACTATGCATCTATAGGTCTGGTTTGAGTTTGCTTGTGTATTAACCATCGATGCGTATATGACGTACTATTTTTATGAATCTTGATCGTAATTATTCGATTTATTTGGGTTAGATTATGATTTTTTTAGCTTATTTGAACTTTCAATTTGATTATCATGTTATTTTTGTTTCTTTATTTTCTCGAAATCATGTTTGTTTGTTGTTTCACAGGTATTATCCGACAGTACATATGTTGCATACTGCTTTTGATTTTGTTTTATTCTTAGTTTTATCACTTGTTGTGGTTTGATCCATAAGTACATATCTTAGATACTAATATAAGACTCTCGATTATGTACTTTTGATAGATTCATTACATGAGGTTATTTTTTAGTTCATGAATCAAATAGTACATATGTGGCATACTGAGATGAACTGCTTTTCATTATGTTTTATTCTTAGTTTATCATTTGTTGTTGTTTCATCCATACGTACATATATGCGATTCTTAAATAAGGCTCTCTCGATTCTGTTATTTTTCGTCATGGAGCTGTTTTAGATAGTGAATTAGCAGTACATATATTGAATACCTAAAACTGCTTTTTGAATCGCTTTATACATAGATTTTAGTCATTTAATTCTTATGATTTTGGCAAAGACATATATGGAATACCGAAATAAAACTGATCCATGAGTACGTATGCAAATACCAAATACAAGTATGTGCTTTGATTATGTTATATTCATGGATTCACCAATCCCTCTTTACATGCAGTTAATTTTGAACACGCAATTGGGGGATATAGAAACCAATTTGGGGAATATGAATTACTTCCCCCAACCCATGGTGTGTGCTAAGGGGTGACTTTTGGAGGCGAAAATACTAAAACACCATTCCCTCAAAATAAAAATCAAAAAACTTAAAATCAAAAAACAAAATCATATTCCCCATTTCCATCTCCACTTCTAATTAATCATTTTAGGGTTAAAACTTTGAAACCCAAATGTTCCCCATTCTCTTTCAAATTCTAAATTTCCCCATTTCCTTTCAAATTCTCTTCTCCTTCTCTGCCGGAAGTGATGAAGAACATGTAGGAAATGATAAAGAACATGCCGGAAATGATGAAGACCACGCTGGAAGTGATGAAGACCATGCCGGAAGTGATGAAGAACATGTCGGAAACATGAAGGTCACGCCGGAAGTGATGAAGACCATGCTGGAATTGATGAAATTCAATGCCGGAACTAAATTCTGGCATGCTCGATATAAATCTATTAATGCCTTGTAGTCAAGTGAAAAAAATCAATTTTCTCAATACTTTTCATCATGTGCCGGCATAGAAATTTAGGATGAAGACCACACCGGAAGTGAGTTCCGGATGGTTATTTAGATGAAGACCACGCCTTAAGTGATGAAGAACATGCCGGAAATGATGAAGACCATGCCGTGATGAAATTCAATGCCGGAACTAAATGCCCGGCATGCTCGATATAAATCTATCAATGCGGTAGTTAAGTGAAAAAAATCAATTTTCGGATACTTTTCATCATGTTCCGGCATAGAAATTTAAGCAAAAACTATGCCGGAAGTAGTTCCTGCATGCTCGAAAATCAGATAACTGTGCCGGAAGTAGACCGATTAAAACAAGAAAAATAGGTTTTGGAGATCAAAACCCGAAAATTTTGTAACGAGACTTTGTCTTGAAAATTTCCGAAATGCCTCGCATGGTTTTTGGTTGAATACCATGCCCCGCACCAAGCTTTTTCAGCTGCAACAATGTTGGATTCAAAGAAAAAATCAAATTTTCAACCTCTTAGCAGCAATTCTCTCATCACAATCATCTTCCATTTTCCAAAAAAAAATTCCACTTAAAAACCATTTTCCCTCCTTCTACTCTCTCGCCTAACCCACATAAATTCAAATAAAAATAAATACACACTAATTTATCCCCCAAATACTTAACATTTTACTAATTATAATTAATCAATAATCCCCGATTAGTGGGGCTAGATTAGAATTAAAAAATAATTACATAGGGGTCACCTGCACTGCTATTGGGACACCGTTTTGTCCTCAGTAGCTATATCCCTCAAATAATTCCCATATCCCCCAATTGCGTCATCTTGATTTTTAGTTCATGAATATGCAGTACGTATACGTCGTACTGATAAAAACTTCTCCTGATTCTGTTTTATTCAGATTTTGCCACCTTTTTTTGTTTGATCCATGAGTACGTATGCGAAATACTGAAATATGTGCTAGTTTTGTATAGCTTATTCTTTGTTTACTGTACATATATAGGTTTTTCCTTTATTTTTTCTATGATTTAATACTGTATTGAAAAAAAATATTAGAGATTAATTGGTATGATCCTACAATATATGTGATGTAATACGTTTTCTAATTTATTTTTCATTGATTCTAACATACATATACTCTACCTGTAAGCAGTGCAGCAGATATATACTCGAATTTCTACAAAGCAAAGCAGTATATGTACTCGATATAATAAGGGTGTAAACGGTCACAGCAGATATATACTCGAATTTATAAGCAACAGATATATATACTCGAATTTGTAAGTAGTGTAGTATAGAAGATATGTACTCAAATTTGTAAGCAGTGTAGCAAATATGTACTTGAATTTGTAAGCAGTGTAGTATAGAAGATATGTACTCAAATTTGTAAGTAGTGCAGCATATATGTACTCGAATTTGTAAGCAGTGTAGTACTCAAATTTGTAAGCAGTGTAGCAGATATGTACTCAATATAATAAGGGTGTAGACACACACGTTTGGTAGTAGGGGGTATTATGGTTATTTCAATGTTTTCAATTAATTTTGGACCTCCAGATAAAAGAAAATTCCAGTTGGACCCTACTATAAATAACTATATGGGCCTAGGACCAACCAACAAATTTTCCATAAATATATCCTTATACAACAATAAATATGTCCTTACTTTTTAATAACCTTATTCATTTAATATTAGATTACCTTAATACCCTCATCCATATATAATATTTTTCATTATTTCAAAATGTAACAAATTTCTTCCTCTACCACTTCACCACCACCACTAGCACCACCAACAACAACATTCAAATACCATTCTACCACCACCGTTCAACAACCACCACCTACCAACCGCCACCACCACTAATATTTCACCACCACCATTAGACCACCACCAGTCCTCCACCACCACCACTAGTTCGTCGCCGCCGCCACCACCGCCACCGTCACCGCCGCCGCAACCACCACTGGTTCAGATATGTTTGTATCAATAATGTTGATCCAAATAAAAATAGAACCAATTAGAAGTTGATCCAGTTTTTTAGGGATCAACAACGATAGTTGATCCAAAAAAGGATCAACAGTAGAAGTTATCCAATTTAGTGGATCACTTCCATTGTTGATCCACTAAAATTGGATCAACAATGAAAGTTGATCCATGTAAATGGAGTGAACTTGGCGTGAATCGAACACGCATCATCTGACATGGAGTCAGTCATGCTACCATTGCACCACAAGTTCAACATTGGAATAAATTTACATTATTTAAACTACTATTTGTGGGTGAAAACCGTTTCACGATTTTGGTAATTTTGGGTGTGTGTGGGTGAGAAACGAATCTAAACCCTAAACAATGTAATGCACGGAGTACTTTTTGATTGGAGAGATCAATCAGACAATCTGCCTAAACCAAGAAACGCCTGCTCCAGGCTTGGTTCGGCCACAAAGTGAAGGAGAATGGTTGGTCTTAGGGAGGGAAGCGAAGAAAGTGTTGAGACCAGAATAGTTGATTCCTAAGTGTGGGCATTTTGTGACTTGTATCGTAAAGTTTAACTGGATAGCTGGATGAAAAACCTATCGATGACTTCGGATGTTGTATTGTTCTCCCACCAAAAACTTGTCGTTTGGTGGAAATAGGTGAGACCTATTTATACAAGTCATAGTGAAACGACCCTCTTCTTAAGAAGTGGAAACGATTAAGTGGTGATGTGTAACTCAATCGACGTTATGCTTCCATGATGAGGGAAGTGAATTCGTAACCGCCCTCATTACGCTTCCATGATGAAGGAAATGAATTGTCTACACCGTTACTTTTTCAAGACCTACTAATTATCTCACTTCATGACACTTTCTTGTAACGGCGCATTGCACGCCGCACGTCGTAAACCGCTAGACCAATACCCCCGATGAGCATCCCCGCCTTTATGACATATTTTGATGTCTCGAGTGTTTTCGTGGAAAACATGTAGCACTTTGCTACGTGTAGCAAGTTAAACTCGATAGGCTTGCCGTAGGTAAATATCATGTGATGCTAGGCTCGTTTTGGCTAGTATCCTAAAACTTGTCGCCAGCTTATCGGTTTGGTGGCGAACTTCGATGGCCGAGATCGCATCTTATGAATAAGGGTAGCCGTTGGTTGTGGATACCTTGTGTTGGCGCCTGACAATGGCGTTATGTGGTATTGCGGCATGACTTGTGCATGCCAGTGGCACGATGGTGCAAGTGGCGCCTAGTGTAGCCATGGTCGCTGGGTTTAGGCGGTTGGTCGCCTAAGAGTTGCCACAAGTCCATCAGTTCGGTGGCGAACTTGGATAGCTGATATGGCATCTCATGAAGAAGAATGGCCATTGATTATGGCCACATCTTGTTGTATAGCGAAGTGGCGTCAGCCACATGCTAATGGCATGCCAGTGGCGTAGCCGTGGAAAAGCGGCATGCCAATGGCGTAGCCACCTCATATCGGCATGCCAATGGCGTAGCCTTGGCATAGAGGCATGCTAGTTTCCGCGGCATAGTGGTATGCCAGTGATGTTGCGGCATGGCTAAAGCTAAAAATTGGCTCCGTCGCCAAAGTTAGGTTTTAGCGTCGTGGAAGAATTAGGGCTTGGCGTGGCCAAGGCTCCGTGAAAGAATTCTCCGTGGAAGAATTAAGGCTTGGCGTGGCCAAGGCTCCGTCGAAGAATTAGGGCTTGGCGTAGCCAAAACTTGGCACCATGGGAGAATTAGGGTTTGGCGTGGCCAAGGCTCCGTGGAGGCGGACCCACATGTGGCGTGGAAATATTGGCCCTGTTACCACGTCAATCCCTTTGCTACGGGAAACGTTATTTGGCTTTGGTAGCAATTTGCCCAAATTAGGGTATGGCATGTCGAAACCCTAATTAGTGCACGTGGCATGCGGTGCGCGGCATGGCGCTACTTTTGTGCAAATGGTTCCATGGCTATGCCAAAGGAACTATGGCAAGGCCATGGTGTGGAAACGACCACAGGAGTAGGAATTGTTGTGGGTGGCTATTTATGGCAGGTTTCCACAGTGGCATGTTTGTGAGGTAGCATGTTGCGAAGTTGGCATGTTGCGAAGTTGCGGTGCATAAAGTGGCATGTTGGCATGCTACCGAGGTAGAGTGCCATGTTGTCATGCCGACCAATATGTTGTTGTGGTAGGGCGCGTTTGGACTTTAATGTATGGTGGCAAGTTCATAGCAACTTGGTTGGCCCAAAAAGGGGGCCGGCCAAACATAAGGCGCGAATATACTTCTGGTGAGAGTGTGGCGAGTTTAAAGCGACCTGATTGGTCGAGAAAATAGGGTTGGGGCGTGGCCAATGGCGCTAGCTAGCCTTGGGTATATAGTTGAAGTCGACTATTCTTCTTTTGCTTTGCTCGCGGCTCCTCGTTTTTCTTATTCCGAGCGAGGTTCTGCACCTGCTAATCCATGGCGGATTAATTACTTAGTTTGCTTAGGCTTAATTTTGACAAGCAAGGTTTTGTATATTGCGCGAGGTGCGAAACCCTAACTTCTGCAAGTTAGTCCGGACGATTGACTGAATTTTATGTGTCGACACAGAGCTCTTTTAAGTTCGTTGCCAGAGAGCAGCATGCTTTTCCGATTGAATACCTTATGCAAAGATCTTATTCTTGATACTTGGATATTCTTGTTACTCTGCTGGTGAGTGAACACAAATCGTCATGCCATATCAACATTAAGAGTTCAGCCGGAGAACATAGCATATAAGGCATTCGAGGAACTTATATTAAGTGAATATATGCGTAGGCGTGCCGAAATTTACAGAACATCTGGGATTCGCCAAATCTGATAAATTTCGTGTACGTATATTGAGCTGGTCAATAAATATGCCAGTGGAGAGTTAGCACACGTTCCTATGTTTCCTTACGAGTGACGTCACATCGATGATGCAAAAGGTTTTACGATTTTAACCTTACTAAAAACCACCATCAATATTAAGTCCCATGCTTAGCTCCTGAACAAAGTGGCATTGTTGCTGGGTAAGCGGAGATGGTGACGGATGAGGATAAAATCGAAACAACAAGCCATGAAGAGATTGTCAGGGAGATTTGGCTAACCTTTGTCAAGAGGAACGAAGAATCTGCGATCCTTGCATCGGCGGCTTCGCATAAATTTGGTTAGGCCATGGGGTGTTGGCCTCAGCACTGCGACTTTGGCTACTAATTAGATGTGGCACTGCAAATTGGTCCGCAGAACGGTGAATCTTGCTAGCCGAATAGGTTACGGAATGCATGGCGATGACGCTGTCTTGAACGGCCAAGATGGCGCTTTCTTGGTCGGTGAAGACGGGCGTCGCTTGAACGCCAAGATGGCGCTGCTTTGAGCGGCTAGGATGGCTCCGCTTTGGCTAGTGGAGATGGAGATGCTTTGAATGGACAGGATGGGCGCGGCTAGCTTGGAGTGGCGTTGCTAGTTTGGAACGGTAGATGGTGTTCTTTGGCCCGGACGCGAACTTCTTGCACCCGGCGTGGTGTCTTTCTTGGCTTGGTTGCGTCCGCGGCATGGTGGAAACTGTCTTCAGTCCATGAAATGGTAGAAACTGGCTTCAGTCTATAGAATGGTGGAAACTGGCTTCAGTCCGTGGAATGGTGAAACTGGCTTCCGTCCGGGAATAGTGAAACTGGCTTAAGTCCGTGAAAACTAGCTTCAGTTCGCGGAATGGTGAAACTGGCTTCAGTCCGTGGAATGGTGAATACTGGCTTCAGTCCGCGAAATGGTGAAACTGGCTTCAGTCCGTGGAATGGTGAAAATATGCTGGAACTTTGGCTACTAAGCGGTGATGATAGCGCTGGAACTTTGGCTTCAAATGGTGATGGTGGCACTGGAACTTTGGCTACCAAGCAGTGATAATGGAGTCGTCTAGGTCACAGGATGGGTGGGGATAACATGGATTTGATCACAGAGTGCTGGAGTCATGACGCTAACTTAAACACAGAGTGTTGGAGCCATGGGGAATTGGCTTGACCACGGAGTGCTGGAGCCATAGAGCGTTGCAGGTTGAGTGACTGGTGTTCCTCGTGCTGGCGCGCTGCTAGTTCGGTCATGGAGCGTAGATATTGGCACGCTACTTGTTTGGCTATGGACCATGAGTGTGGTGCGCCTAGTCATCTATTCCCGTTCATGGAGCAATAAGGAATCCTTATTCTGTTCAAACTCCAGAAACTGCGTTCGTATAAAAGGGGTATCGACCCTCTTCTGTTTTTGTTATTCGTTCGGCTCCGTGCTTTCATCTACAACATTTGGCTCCACTTCGTTATTTTTTAGCAGTGGTAGAGCGATCATTAATGGTAACAAAGCAATCTCCAATAGTTATAATCAACGGCAAGGGAAGCCAGGAGAACTCAAGGTAGGTGCTCTCGCATGTATCCACCCAACAGTACCATCGATCTTCTTTAGAATGTGTAATAAGGCTCTGACTCTAAGAATGAGTGTCTAATCTCTCCAAGGATTTCTAAATTTACCAAACTTTATTGCGATCTTGGGATAGATGGATGAAATATATGCTTGGCAATGATCATGTCAGGGCTAATCTTAGAGATTATGGTTGCGTTGTTGGTCCATCCTCGACTTTAGGTTCACTACACCATATTTTGCGTTTTGTAACACACTATTTCAGTCACGAAATGGAGTTGTGACGCACAAAGACCGTAACAACGAGGTGTGTAACAAATATTCGTAACCAACATGTCACCGTTACGAATTTGGGGTTGTGACGCACTTCGTAACTTGCACACGACCGTCACGAAATGAAAATTCGTAACCGACGTCTGACCGTTTCTATTTTATTTTTTTTGGTTACAAATACATTGACTAAGTCTACGTTGACCGACTTCAGTGTTCTGGTAAAAATTTAGTAACCAAGAATTTTCCGTTACTAAATTTTTACCAGGGTTACTAATTGTTTGACCAGGTCAACGTTGACTGATTCCTACTATCCTGGTAAAAATTAGTGACACTTCTTTGCCGTTACGAATCTTTTTGTTACAAAAAAAAAAAGTCAGTCTTGACCTGGTCAATATTAATGTTCCCCCCTTTCATTTTACCCTGCAGGTACCCTATCCCCAGGAATTGTTACAATATAATCCAATTCAAACATTTCAACATTCAAAAGAAGTCATTCAATCCAATTTAACATT
This sequence comes from Papaver armeniacum, assembly GCA_023531295.1. Lineage (NCBI taxonomy): Eukaryota > Viridiplantae > Streptophyta > Magnoliopsida > Ranunculales > Papaveraceae > Papaver > Papaver armeniacum. The sequence goes on along the minus strand of JAJJWW010013322.1, from coordinate 26,925 downwards.
CCAATATTCAAAAGAAGTCATCAATCCAATTTAACATTACAACATTCAAAAGAAGTCATTCAATCCAATTTCTGTTGTGTTCATGAGCCATAACTGCTAAGTATAAGGAAGACAAATACAATTATTTCCATAAGAACATCCATACAAAAGTGTAAGAGATACAAAAGAGCAAAAACGATCCAAACATCAACCATCATCCTACAGATAAATGTGACTTGCACCAAATTCATATGTCCATATGTTTTTATCAAACTCTAAAAAGAATCTGCAAATAAGATCCAGCCAAACCTAAGAGTTATGAGATACTGAAATGTGGTTGGCTCAACGCTCCATGCTCAAGATCTCACTCTTCTACAAGGTGGTGACATAAACCATCAAATCCCGAAACTAATCAAAATTACCGTATCCTCTTATACTAAACAAAGCTAATAATCCATGCATGAAACATATACTTGCCCACAATCAAAACATCAAAATGTGATAATAGCAAAGAGTAGAAAATGTTCAAACCTGTTTAGCCATGGTACAAGCTTTGTCTGATGAATTAAGAATTTCGAAATAAAACACAGAAAAAATTAAGTGCCAAACACAATCTAATTGTGCAGAACAATTCAATAAACAGAAAAGAGGAAAGTATGAGTTGGAGAAAAATAAGTCACATGTTTGTACCTTTTTAATAGCAGCAGTGGTGTTTCCAAGAAGATCAAGGGTACCGAAAGCAGAACTTCGTTGTCTATGATAATATAAAGAATTACTATTACAAACGATAAGTCGAATTTGAATTTTCAATTCAACTCGGCATTGAATAGCCGTAACTGCAAAAGAAATCGCTTATAAGACTTACACAATACCAAGATGTGTGGGCCTTGGCGACTGTGCAGTGGTCAAATATATCAACCATAAAATGCAAGGTAACTTACAATAAATGTTGTTTTAAAAACTAGACAGAGGGTGTCAAAGATGGAGGAAAGATATTTTCATCACTAATGGTAGGCATTATTTTCATGTCCTAAGAATCTGGAACTGTTCCTTCCAAGTTCCTACTACACCGTACAAAGGCAAGTACAAGCTACTTAACTTGAATAAAAAGCATCTGGGAATGAATATATGTGTCTCGAGATACACCTATATCCTTATGATAGAAAAACTTAGCAACTAAAATAAATGATACTTATTATGAGAGACACCTATCTCGAGCAAATCACGGACCTGTTCATTATTGATTTCAACCATTTGAACGTCAATTTTATATGTTAAGGAGCTACTTCTATTATGGGACATTTGGAAAAGAACATCAAGGGCTTTGAAATGGACACCCAAATCCTTGGGGACGATGCATCGAGGCCATCAAAGACCCAAAATTCCAAGAACAATTAGTTATCTAGTCACAAATTTCAATCTTGAATATATGAATAGATAAAAAGACTTGTTGTGCTGTACAGAAATCAAGAAAAAAATCATATACCTCAATGTAGTCTTCTCCCAACAAGACTAGCCGAAGGTGAAAATGCACACATTGTAACCATTAATAATGTGCCTATTACCGGGTCGTATCTAAAAATACTTCCTCTAAAAATAGCAATGAACAAACACGGAAGAGTCAAACTTGGCAACGATAGACGCATTAAACATGTCAAACAAAATTATGGTTCTGGTAAAAGTTTTGAGTACCCTCAGTAGCTTGTTGATCATAAACCTTGTTAAACTTGAACAACCTATGACCACCAACTTTGTGTCTCACGAAAGGGTCTAAGAACAAGCTCTACATCCTTGCCAATGAATTGTATAATCGTCTCAATTTTGGTCAAGTACACTGTTCTAACATTTCCTGTTCAAGAAAACATACACAAGCAAGAAAAAAAGTTAGAGCATGAAATTCAGATTTTCTCAGTAGTTAAGCATTGGTATTTATTGAGTCTAAAAACTCAAACATCTAATGCTCTCTACAAGACAAGAGCGAAAATCTCTCTAGCTTTATCTATTTTATCTTCTACATCTACACCTGCATCATAGGGAAAAAAGAATATAGTAACAAATGAGATGCAAATCAAATTAAGATCGTGAATCCTATTATCATAACTACTTGAGAAAAATACACACTTCCACCATACGTACCTACGTCACCAACGTCCTTACTATAGATGTCCATCACATTAACAACTTGTAGCATAGAATTGGAAGTCTGTACGGATTCCTTACTACTTCCAATTCATTCAAAACCCTTAAAATTTTTCAAAAAAGCTCCAGAAAAACTATAACATTCAGCAAAAATTGATCAAATAAACTTTAGATGATAAATCATAGAGTAAAGGTTTTGGAACTGAACATTCCCCCGTATCTCGTTAGTTCAACAAATCAAGATAAACCGCCAAAATTACGTAGATAATTTTGGAAACCCTAATTGAAAATTTTGTGGAAAATTGATAAAAACAATAAAGAAGAGACAGCTTACCATATCACCCGTTTGATAATCGTCGTCCATTGATAATGAAGTTTGAAGAGGAGTCCGTGTTCGGTTTTGGTTGTTCTTCGTCGCTTCAAACAAACAACACTAATCAGAAACAAGATCAAAACCTAAGCAACCATTTCTAAAATCGCTAAATAGAAGTATTTATTTTGAACCAAACTCGAAGGATATTACGATGATGATTTACCTTTGAATCGAGATAGAGAGACCAGGACAGAGTAAATTTCTTCTTCTTGTTGATTCTAATGAATCTTCTTCGATAAAGAGGAAGAGAGATTGAGAGCTAGAGACGGAGATACTTAAAGATCGAGAGTAATAGACGGAGATGAATGTTTCTGATCAAAAAGCCTCCTTCTTCAGGTTTTGCTCATGGAGGCTGTTATGCTGGTGGATGAATGAAAACGAAAGAGAAAAGACGATAAGTATAAATTAGGGACTTATTAGGGTTAGTTTTCGCACACACGTTTATAGCACGCGTAAACTTAGGTGTTACCTAACACACGCGGTTTTAACACGATTTTATTATAGCAGTTTCTAATAGTAACATGGGATGGGCCGTTACTAACTTAATTAATTCGTAACCGAACCATAGCAAGTTACTAAATTTTCGTGAATCGAAATTTCCCTTCTACGAATTAGTAACCGCTTTACATGTTGGTTACTAATATTAGTTACTAATCACTGAATATGGTGTAGTGGTTATCTGGTGCATGGACTTTCTGATTGCGATGATGATATGTTGTGGATGCTTGCATGGAAGAAATCTTCTGGAGCCATTGGGTGAAATAGATGAGTTGAGAGACGTTTCATTGCCAATGTGCTGCTATCAAGTCTTCAAGGACTTCGTTCCAAACGACATCCTTTGAACCATCTTCCGAACCTTGGACTATTTGTATGGAATGGGATGTAGTGAGCAAGGCTCCGATTATACTTCTGTTAGATCCGATGGTGTGGTCGGATATGTGAATGTATCTCTGTGGCGTGCTTTTGGAGTCTTTGATGCACGTGTACAACTTCATGTTGAGAAATTCTTGCGGCTCGTAAAATTTCGACAAATGATGATGTTGAAATCGGGAATAACCTGGTTGAGGGCAATGATGGCATCCCATTCTGGTGGTCCCCATGTGTAATTATCCTGAGCCTATTTTCTCGTAGAAGGTGTGCTTCTGTTGCATTCACTGGTAAGGTGGTGACTGCGTTTAAGCTTTTAAACATGAAGGAGGCTTCAGTCCCCAAGTGTAGCCTACTTTAATTGCATTGCCTTGAATCCACACCTATGGGATTTGATACAATCTTATCATACTCTCATGGATGTGATGCTGGGGTGCTTGGAATATCACATGGACAAAACATTCTGGAAAATGAAGAACTAGAAGTGAGAGAGTCATGTCGTTAATCGTGGATCCCTCTGTATCTTCAAGAAAAATGCTTCAGACGCTTCTCTGGAGTTATCTCATGAATGCTTGATTGTTGTCGGGGATGGACCGTGATGAGCAGTCCCAAGTAGCACTTCTCTTTAATTACTAAAGTTGTTTTCTCTGAGTAGGCTTGGGATCCGCCGCGGCCTCGTAAAGTGTTGCAATTTCCTTATAGACAGAGAGGTGATGATATTCTTACGTTATACCTTTGAAGGGTGGATGACCTTGTCGTGGCTATGACTTTTGGTTGACCGTGTCTTCTGAGATTTGATAGTGAAGGGATCCCGTGCAGAGCCTCAGTCCCTAAGTGTGGTTTACATGTTTATATATAGTGTGGTCAGTGAGTTGACCATGATAAGGATATCACCATCTTGCATCCGTATTGGTGACTCTATTACTTCTTCCATGTGAAACTAAAACATGGAGAAGGACGGATTACCATTGTAGCGGTTATTGCTATGGTGAAGCTCTGGCTGGTATCGACAAACGAGCAACAACAGTTCTTGGCAAAGAAATTTGAATGAAGAGACCACATCGCGTGGGAACCAAAATAGGTTGGCTGGAATTTCATGGGCGTCCATGGAAGCAAAGGGATTGGATGGATGCGTAAGCGAGTAAACTGTCCACGACCACGAGGTTTAGCGAGATGGATCAAAAAGTGGCCACAACTGCGATCCTTGGCTGGCTGTGATCACGATCCTTGACATGGAGGAGTGTGGTGGCTACGGTCAAGAACCTTGGAAGGAAGGAGTGTGGCGGCTACGGCACGATGTTTGGCAGAAAGAAGTGGCGTTGAAGCGGCTTCGGCTCTTGGAGAAGACGTTGAAGCTCATGGAGCAAAATGCTGAAGCTTCGGCTTCGGATCCTGGAGAAGCTTATGGAGAGAATGCTGAAGCGGAGCGGCTGCTGGAGCGAACGTTGAAGCGGATTGACTGGAGAGAACGTTGAAGTGGAGCCGCTGCTGGAGAACGTTGAAGCGGAACGACTTCTGGAGAGAACGTTGAAGCGTCTCCTTGAGAGAAATGTCAAAGCGACTCCTGGAGAAAACTCCAGTGAGGGCGCCATTAACCCTTGACTTCGAAAAATGACTTGATACGATACGGTATATGGGAAGACGTCACAAATAGTGTTGGTCGGCAAGTAGCGTTTTTCTCCTCATGGGAAAGAATACGCTTCTTCTGTTTGAGTTTCCATTGCAATTCTCAGATCCTTGACGATTACAATGTTGAAGTCGGAGGCTGCATCAATCAGCGTGTTGTCAAACTCGACATCCTTCAAGTGAACAAGGTTAGGAGTCCCCAATCTGCTGGGGTTCGGAACGGCTTCCCCGGATGGAAACAAATGCTTTCCGATGCAAAGGCGGTTGAGGGTTACAAATATGTCTTGACGCTCGCGCCTTGAGAAATACAGAATCTCACATAAATGTTTCATCACAGACTCGCACTATTTTATGGGAGAAGTCCCCTAAATCATGCGCCTCCCGACGGAAGAGGGCCTCTCGTGAACTCAGGAGGGTTGCTGATTTTCTTTGCCTCGATTTTGGAGAGGTCGTTCCTGATCTTCACGTGTGATGAAATTGGATTGCTGATTCCTTTCTATTGGGCGTTCAAGAGAAACGTGAGCCTCTTCATCTATAAACACGCATTCTACCGGGTGCATGCGCCGATGTTAAAAGTATTCTTTGTCGGGCCCATCCGGGGTTGACGTGAATCTTGTGGTAACCGCTCCGTTAGTGTTTTAAGGAAAATAGGTATCTCTTTCTCGAGTTGTAGCCATGTCTGTCCGAGCCCTACGAGAACCTTTTGTCTTTCCATCAAATCAACAAAGGGTAAGAGGAGATCGGCTTGCCTCGGATCCTCTAGTCTCTCGTCCTGATGGTGGAGTAGCAATGGCTCGTGACGCTGGAGCTGTCACACTTGAGGAAACGTTGGGAGCAGCGGCAGCGGCTTTGGCTCTGGTGATCGGCGGTGTAACACCTGAAGGAACATTTTCCGCGTCTTTGGTGTTGGAAGGTGGCGTATTAATGCCACCGAAGGATTGTTAGTACCGGGGATGATTTCAAAGGTTTTCTCTGTGGTTTGTTGCTTTGATCCGCACTGAAGTTCTACCATCTTCGTGATCGGAATTGAAAAATGAAATTGGGAATTAATATTGGAACCGATAGATTAACCTCCCACCGTGGTCGCCAATTGTTTGAGGGTGAAAACCGTTTCTGCTGATTTTGGTAATTTTGGGTGTGTGTGTGTGAGACACGAATCTAAACCCTAAACAATGTACTGAACGAGAGTACTTTTGATTCGAGAGGTCAATTTGTACAATCCTGGCCTAAACCAAGAAATAGTTTTTCCAGGCTTGCTTCGGTCACAAAGTGAAGGAAGAAAGTGTTGAGACCAGAATAGTTGATTCTGGAAGTGTGGGCGTTTTGTGACTTGTATCAGAAAGTTGAACTGGCTAGCTGGATGAAAAAGCTATCAGATGACTTATGGATGTTGCATTGTTCTCCTGACCAAAAACTTGTCGTTTGGTGGAAATATGTGAGACCTATTTATACAAGTCAAAGTGAAACGTACCCTGGTCTCGTAGGAAGTGGAAACAATTGAGTGGTGGAAGAAAAGAGTAACGTGTAACTGTCAGACGTTATGCTTCCATGATAAGGGAAGTGAATTCGTGTAAGCGCCAGTCATTACGCTTCCATGATGAAGGAAATAAATTGTTTACACCGTTACTTTTCACCACCACTAATTATCCCACTTCATGACACTTTCTTGTAACGGGCGCATTGCACGCCGGTGCACCGTAAACCGCTGCACCAATACCCCGATGAGCATCCCCTCAGCTTTATGACATATTTTGATGTCTCAGTGTTTTCGTGGAAAGATGTAGCACTTTTCACGTGTGGAAAGTTAAAATCGAGAGGCTTGCCGCAGTAAGTAACATGTGATGCTAGGTTCGTTTTGGCTTGTCTCCTAAAACTTGTCGCGAGCTTACGGTTTGATGCCGAACTTCGATGGCCGAGATCGCATCTAATGAAAGGGTAGCCGTTGATTGTGGCTACCTTGTGTTGGCGCCTGACAATGGCGCTGTGGCATTGCGGCATAACTTGTGCATGCCAGTGGCACGATGGTGCAAGTGGCGCCTGGCGTAGCCATGGTCGCTGGGTTTAGGTGGTTGGTCGCCTAAGAGTTGTCACAAGTCCATCGCCCGGTGGTGAACTTGGATGGCTGAGATTGTATCTCATGAAGAAGGATGGCCATTGATTATGGACATATCTTGTTGTATAGCGAAGTGGCATCACCACATGCTAATGGCATGCCAATGGCGAGCCGTAGCATAACGTCATGCTAGTAGCCGCGCATAGTGGTATGCCGTTGATGTCACGGACATGGCCAAAGCAAAATTGGCCCGTGGCCAAAGTTAGGGTTTGGCGCCATGGAAGAATTCGTCGTGGAATAATTAGGGCTTGGCGGCCAAGGCTCCATGGAAGAATTCGCGTGGAAGAATCGGGCTTGGCGTGGCCAAGGCTCCGTGGGAAGAATTCGGGCGGAAAGAATTAGGGCTTGGCGTGGCCAAGGCTCCGTGGAAGAATTCGCCGTGGAAGAATTCGGGTTTGGCGTAACCAAAACTTGGCACCGTGGAGTCGACCCACATGTGGCGTGGAAATATTGTCCATGTTGCCACACCAATCCCTTTGCTATGGGAAATTTTATTTGGCTTTGGTAGCAATTTTCCCAAATTGGGCTTTGGCATGCCGAAACCCTAATTAGTGCACGTGGCATGCGGCTGCGGCATGGCGCTACTTTTGTGCAAATGGCGCCATGGCTATGCCAAAGGAACCATGGTTTAAAAACGGCCACATGAGTATGAATTGCCGTGGGTGGCTATTTATGACAAAGCTGCCACGAAGTGTCATGTTTGCGAGGTAGCTGTTGCGGTTGGCATGTTGCGAAGTTGGCATGTTGCGGAAGTTGCCGCAGTAGAGTGGCATGTTGGCATGCCGACCAATATGTTTGTGTGGTAAGGCGCGTTTGTCCTTTAATGTATGGTGGCAAGTTTAGAGCAACTTGATTGGCCCAAAAAAGGGGCCAGCCAAACATAAGGCGCGACTATACTTCTGGTGAGATTGTGGCGAGTTTTAAGTGACCTGATTGGTCGAGGAAATAGGGTCGGGGCGTGGCCAATGGCGCTAGTTGGCCTTGGGCATGGCCACGCCTCTTTTTGCTGCTGCTGCGGCTCCTTGTTTTTTCTTATTCTAAGCGAGGTTCTGCACCTGCTAATCCATGGCGGATTAATTACTTAGTTTTCTTAGGCTTAATTTAGACAAGCAAGGTCTGGTATATTGCGCGAGGCACGAAACCCTAACTTCTACAAGTTAGTCAGGACGATTGATTGAATTCTATGTGTCGACACAGAGCTCTTTTAAGTTCGTTGCCAGAAAGAAGCATGATTTTCCGATTGAATACCTTATGCAAAGATCTTATTCTTGATACTTGGAGATTCGTGCTACTCTGCTGCGAGTGAACACAAATCGTCATGCCATATCAACATTAAGAGTTAAGCCGGAGAACATAGCATATAAGGCATTCAGGGAACTTATATTAAGTGAATATCTGAGTGAGGCGCCAAATTTCGTAATATCCGGGATTTGCCAGTCTGGATAAATTTCGTGTTAGTATATTGAGCGGCTTAATAAATATGCCAAAGTGGAGAGGTTAGCACACGTGGCTCTCGTTTCCTTGTAGAGTGACGTCACATCAGATGCAAAGGTTTTACGATTTTAACCCTAAGCTAAAAACCACCATCAACAACTACAAAGCATGATTTAAACTACAAGCATGATTATACTTATCCAAGGAAATATTGTCAACAATAGGAGTTCAAAGGATCAACAACAGTAGTTGATATCCCATAAAAAATTGGGTCAACAACAGGAGTTGATCCCATAGATAGATCAACAACCATAGTTGGTCCAATAAAAATTGTTCAACAATAGGAGTTGATCCCATAAAATGGATCAACAACAACAATTGATCCCATAAAAACATATAAACAACAACATTTGGTCATTACCTGTAGCTTCATAAACACCACCGTCATCGCTTCCACCACCACCACCACCACCACCGCCACCAAAAACAACCAAAACCAAATCCAACACCAATTTCATCATTCCAACCAAAACCACCTCCATATACATCATCAATTTCTTAGTTCTAAACTATTCTCATCTACGTCACAATCACTTACAATACCACAAATACCGAAAGAAACTTAGATTAAAATGCATACCTCATCTGCCGTCGTTGTTACACCACCACCATAAATCGTAACCTAAACCAGATCTCAATTTATAATTGCAACCTAAAATTAGATCTCCATCGATTAGAGGAGATATCATACTTATCTTTCGATTAATTTTTCGTTGATTAATTGATGAGTGCCAAATAGTGCATATTTATACACCTTTTTATTGGCATTTTACTCATCTTTTGCGCTTATAACTCAGATATTATCCCGTATTCTTTGTTTTCCTTGTTTTCAAGAATAAATATTTGTATTAATTAATTTTGTGTTTTTAGGTAATAAATAAAGCTCGGAGAATTTGAGGAGCCGAAGAGCGAAGAATTGGAGTCGAGCATCTATGGAGCAGATAGCCAAAGCCCGCGCGCGAATCAGTTGCAAAGAAGACATGGGCTAGAGCTACCCGAGACCCGGATCCGAACCCGCTCGTCCCGAGCCGTTGAGATCTCTCCCAGACGCATCATACGGTCGCTGCCTCCACGTGCATCGAAGATCGCTGCTCCCGTGCTACACCAGATCACATCAAAACCGGCTACCTCTCTCAGCCGTTCAGATCGCAGCCACTCCATCCAACGCTCGCTAGGCTAGTCTCATCATCCCCCTGATGCACCCGCTCAACACCACAACACCCTATACCCTATACCCCCCACGACCGAACCCTAATCTACCCTCATTTTCTCTCCCTCTCTCTCTTTCTTCTTCCCCTACCTCTGCAACTCCCTCTCCCTGACCAACTCTCTGTTCTTCCGACACCACCTCCACCTTCGCCATCACCACCACACCACCAACCATCCTGACACTCCAACATCAACCCTGCTACCAGCCGCACCCCTCTCTAGTTTTAGCTTTTCTCTTTCTTAGCTTCTCTACCCTAGAAGCTAACTTAGAGAAAAACTAAAACTAGGGTTTACTTCATCACCAGTCGAAGCATGGGATGTCTCAGAGCGCGACGTGACAACAGAGCAGATGAATCAGAGCATGGGTTCGATTATCTTTCTTTTCTTTTTTTTTATTTTAAATTGATTTAGGGTTTGCTGTTTTAGGGGAGAGTTGCATGTATAAATTGAAGACATGGGTTTGTGTAGAAGGGACGCCTGGATTAGCCAGTGCAGTCAATTAGGTTTATTTTGTGTTACTTTGATGTTTTAATTACATTTGCTAGGGTTTAGATGAAACCCATTATCAACTGCTAAATTTGGTTTCTATTTTTGATATTGTTCTTATTAAGCTTTAAATGTTTAGGATAAATTCAATCTAAACATCTCAGCATGTTGCTTTCACAGTGTATGTCAAGCATCCTCTGTAGTCAGATCATCTCCATGTTGTGTGTGTGCAATTCATGCCTTATTGTCTGTTATCAATCCTTAGACTAATTGTGCCCTGATAAGACAATTAGTACTTTGGAAAGATACCCTAATTGTGATTGGAATATCCATCCTGAGATAGGTTAGTCATCTAAGTAATGAACTTGATCTGTGATTAGTTGTACTATGAAAAGACAGCTAATACTAGGGGTTAGTTAGTTACTTTAGTTGATAATACACCATCCATTGACACCCTGGATAAGCAGCAAGCTTGCATCTTGTTCAGTATCCATAAGAAGGGATAAGAACACTATCAGAACTAGGACTGAATTAGCTAGGATTAAGGGGTGGATTCGACACCCTAGTGCTTTTATATCTCTGCCTTAGTTTAGTGTCACAATTCAACCTCAGTCGCTTCGACACCAACAATCTTTTGTTACATAATCACCTTAGAATTCAGTTAAGAAAGCCATAGATCATACTTAGGCACACCCTAGTCCTTGTGGGATCGACCCGTACTTGCCGCGTCTCCAATAGACGCCGTGCACTTGCGGTTATCACCGTAGGCCGTAAAATATAACCATCTTCGAGGCCTACCAAGTTTTTGGCGCCGCTGCCGGGGACTTGGCGCGTGCCTTGCTGACTTTTGGCGCATACTTAACTGAGTTCATCCATCCCTGTATATATGTGCACTTACATTTTTGCTTACAACATTGTTTAGTATAAGTAGCTGTAATTCCTTTTCGTTCCTTTTCATTTCTGCATCCTTTCTTGCATCTTGCATTGCACTTTACATTGCATCATTAGCATAGCTTAGGGTAGCTTGTCTTGCATCTTGTAACTTACATTTGTTAACCATCATCATCTCAAGCATGCCATCTGTTGCATTATAGGCCTACCATTTGTTTTGCATTCTTGCACCTATCCCTGCCATCTTTCATACCCATTGCACTTCCAAACTCAGTGCAGCTGTGCACTTGTGCATCTTTTTGTATCTTGAGCTGTGCAATTTTGAGAACCTGATCTTCTGTGTTGAGTAGCAGGTGCTTGCTGTGCTGATGTGCCTCTGATTAGCTGAGCCAGCCCAAGGCAGACAAGGAAAAGTGCAGAGCATGAGCATCCATTTGCGCTGAGCCTAGTAAGTCACCTGCCCTGAAATCTTGGGCATAGTTGCAGCAGCACAGCCATCTTGGCTGCACAGGTTGGTTACTCCACCTGCAATTTCCATTTTGAATGCTAAGCTGCCATGTGTGCATGCTCTGAAAAATTTGCCCTGCGCACATCTGAGTTGAGAATATAATCCGCTTGACCTTGTGCTATAATCGCTTGTGTGCTTGAATTAGGTATTATTGTGTGTGCATTTGTGCTTAATCTGTGTTGAAACACACATAAGGTGTTGTGCTTTGCATGAGCTGTGGTGCATCTAATCTGGGCTGTGCTAGTTTTCTGTGAGTTTGCTTTGTGAACCTAGGCTGTGCTGTGTACAAGCCTTGCTTGAGCTGCCAATCCTAGGCTCGTCTGACCCTGTGCATGATAATCCAGCTCTCTTGCTAGCCCCCTGAAGCAGCAAGCTTGAGCTCCCTGGCTAGCCCTTGGTCTACACCTGTATAACCCTGTGCATGCTCTGAGTTGTGCATTGCACATTTGAGCCATTGTCTGCCCTGTGTGTTGAGCCAAGCCCTGAGCCATTAGCCCTACCAGATTTGAGCAACTGAAGCTCTCAGTTGTGAGCTGAAAATCTAAAATTTTTTTGCTTGATGTCAACTACACTTGTTGACTCTGAGTGAGCTGAGTAAGGGCTGAATAGAAAATTTTAATTCAGCTGAGTAAAAGTCTGAGTGGAGAGCTGAGTGAGTGAACTGGTACTGTTCACCGAGTTGAACCGACCGAGTTGAGTTGACTCTCTGAATCGCTGAGTCAATCCTAACTCAGTGATTCACCGAGTTGAATCGATTTTCATTTTTCATAATTCGGGCTTACACCAAACCGAGCCCAACTCAACCCAACGTGGGCTGCCAAGCTTTACTGTGCACCCGGGCTGACTGACCACACCATTCTGGGCCATCAACCAAACTGAGCCCACCAGAACTCAAACTGGGCTGTTAGCCTTCCCACACTATCTGGGCTTAAACTAAACTGAAGCCCACATCTGTCGGGCTGTGTACTTTTACTGGGCTGACACAACCTGGGCTCTACACACAGCTAGCCCACTTAACTCAACCCAACCTGGGCTGTGCATACTTCTGGGCTGTGCAGTTTCACACTGCTGGGCTGCTCAAAACCAAAAATTTCAGCCCACACCCATTAAGTTTTGCAAACACTTTGGGCTGCAACCAAACTAAGCCCATCAAAACCAAATTGAGCCAACAACTACTAGGCTTCCCAACAAACCAAATGAAACCCAACAAACCAAAAACCCAATAAACCAAACTTAGTCCACTTCACTGGGCTTTGAGTTCAATTTGAGAGCTAGACCATGTCAGGATTTTGGTCTGCATCTGAGGATGGAAACAAATCCCTTAGAGAGCGTGCTTACGGGCACGCTTCACAGGATGAACCCCCCACATACCATAGTGACTTTAGGGAATTTTATGCGCCTTCTCAGGGCCCTGACCTCACATACCCTAATCACTATGAGCACATGTATCATCCATCACAAAGTTGAGAATGAACACTCTCCTCATACCCAAATATCACTTTTAGATCAATTAGAGGCTCGACTATCTGCTTTAGATAGGCAATCTGCTTTAGAAAGGCAATCTGCCGAATCTAGTTTTTCTAGGCAATATGAAACGCATGCTTGCACTTTATGTGGTGGCTTAGACCACCTTGCTGAATACTGTTATATCTTGCATGATTTTAGACAGTCTAGGGAAAACCATGATAATCCAATAAACGAAGTGTCTAGAAGTGACTATTGGGACCATAATCAACCTGCACACATGCATCATTCACCACAGTGGGGAGATGAACAATTTTATACTCCCCCAACTCCTAGTTTGCAATCAACAATGGATACACTCATGGAGCTAAATGCTAGGCTTGAAATGAATGCAATGCATGACCATCCATATAGAACATGTCCGAATTTCCCTTCTCTAGTGAACCTCATGCACAACCATACAATGAATATCCATATGAGGAATGCATACCCACTAGTGAAGACTCTCCTTCAATGGAACAACTCAAGATGATTCTTCAAAGGAACCTGATTGAGTTACAAAATGATAGGATTGAAAATAGTGTTTCTAGTCTTACTCATGCAACTAACATTGAATATGAACCTAATCTAGAGGTAGATGAGTACACTAAAAATACTACAATATTGAATGGAGAGATGGATTTTTGCTATGATGATGATGATGATGATGAATATGAAGAGCATGTGTATTTTGAAAATGTAATAGAATTTTTAGGTTCAGCGACATTAAGTGTCTCTCCCGTGAACCCTATGAATGATGCTTCTTCCGATATTCATGCATGTGATATTGATGTGGAACCTGTGCCATTGTCCTCGTGAAAAGACCATGATTTACCCACTCGACCTTAGGAAAGAGTGTGACGGTGCAAATGATTTTATACATGAAAATAACTTAGATGTACCTAACCTCTCTCCTGAGTCACAAATTGAAACTCCTCCACCAAACCTAGGTGTAGTTTGTCACAAAATTGCAAAACCAACTTTTCTGAAAATGCCTAACTTAGGCCTAGAACTTTGTGCTTCCCAAGTCCTCTTGGACTATTTTGCATCAAAGTATAACACTCTTAAGGAGCCACGCTTGGAATATGTATGTCTCAGAATTAGCAAAACTCATTTCGAGTTAGACCTTTTTGCATGATGTACCTTTAAAATTGCAAGATTTTGTTCTCACAAACACCCTCGTTCACAAGTTTAGGTTTGGGGAAACTCCTTCACATCTACAGGTCTTACGTGCACTCTCATGTTATATTTGTGTAAGACTGTTGATGTTTGTATATATTTTCTATTGGGTTGATCCTCAACTCTTTAGATTGTTAGTTTATGGTAAATTTTTGTATATAATCCAGTAGGACTTGTTAAATTTTTCTTTTCTTGATTCTATTGAGTCTTCTTGCACATATATTATGCTAATCCGATATAATCACCACTGAGAATGTTGGATTTTGCCTTGACGAATGAAGCTCAACCTTGCTCTTGCCGACATCCGGTAATCTCTTCCCTTTTCTCTTATCAACATAGTTCTCATGGTATGTGATCAAGTTTAAATTTTTTCTATATGTAGACACATTGAGGACAATGTTTGATTTAGGTTTGGGGGTGCATTTGCATTTAGAGTTTTTAGTCTTTTTAATCTTTTATTTTCACTTAAAAAAAAAAAAAAAAAAAAAAAAAAAAAAAAAAAAAAAAAAAAAAAAAAAAAAAAATTCTAAAAATTCAAACTTTTTGCAAATAAAAACCTCCAACTCTTAGAGATTTTAGAGTCACTAGCATGCTTTTAGCTATGTTTACATAGAGAATCTGACCGAAATAACAGAACTTGGAAGTACCTAAAACACAATCGGGTTTCTTAGTTGATTAGAGCGTTAAAGTTGGATTTAACCATACCGGGAGGGCGAATTAGGTCTTGTTTAGATATTCGGTAGTAGAATTGTGATCACCCATAGTGGAGACTACCCATTTTACATCAAGCGAGGTACCGACCTTCACTCTTTGTGACTTTCTAGAAAAGCTTTTGGGCAGTGTGTGTCACCGTACGTCAATTCCTGGTAGGAATGGTGAGCTACCCAACTTCGCACCACTTTCAAAAGACTACTTTTGATCTCTTGAGTGCTAATTCCGTCAATCATGAGGGTGACGTCTAAAGATGAAAACTCCTTCTAAATACCGATTTGTAGTTAGCATCATTCTCTCTCTCAATCAAAGAAGACCCATAGAAACACATCATCGTCAGCAACCGGAGCAGAATCAGAATATTGAAAGAAAAATTGATATAGTCCAAGGTTTATGTGCAACAAAGAAAAGAAAATAAGATGAGAATTAATGAAGTTTGTGAAAATTTAAATTTTATCGTTGTTAGTGTTTGTAAAAAAAAAAAAAAAAAAAAAAAAAAAAAAAAAAAAAATTTGTAGTTTATTTTCCGTGTCTAGTTACCCCAAAGTTTAAAAAAAAAAAAAAAAAAAAAAAAAATTAAGTTTTTTTGAAGTTCGGGAAGTTCGTCATCAATAGTTGAAGACTCAAGACCCAAGACCGAAGATTGAAGACGTTTCTATGGTTTCTTATGAGAGAGTGATGTTAGTTGCCGATCGGGTGAGAAGTGAGTGAGTACTCCCACCCTTGCTAATGGTTGATTTTCCTTTGTTAGAGATCATCGTAAAAGATTCTTTTTATCCACACTTCGGAGTCTCCGATTTTATTTCTAAGGTTATCCTTCTTACCTACAACGTGTGCGGGATTTCTCTTTTATTCCCGCCGCACACATGAGAGACTAAAAAAGCGATCTTTTGAGTGCAATTATCATAAAACCCTAATGGTGAGGCGAGAAGTCGAGGCTTATGATCACAATCGAATCCGAATTCTTTCATATGGTATGGTTACTTCTCGCTCAAGACTTAAGGATGAGAATGCGTTCTTCGATAGTTCTAACTCATTACTAGCATGCGAAACTCTATGTCCTCATAGCTTCTAGGATGCTTGAGACTCTTTACACTCGAAGTTGGAGAAGGTTTTGTGGGTACACCTCTTGTAAACCCTCACGAGACTACAACTCGTCCACTAGGGACACCTAGGGGTTTAAAGGCTTAGTGCATACGCTAAATGCATTCGAGAGACTGCGACGGGGGTATAGTTAGGATTTCTTATTTTTGTTTTACTTGAGGACAAGTAAAATTCAGGTTTGGGGGTATTTGATGAGTGCCAAATAGTGCATATTTATACACCTTTTATTGGCATTTTACTCATCTTTTGCGCTTATAACTCGGATATTATCCCATTCTGTGTTTTCCTTGTTTTCAAGAATAAATATTTGTATTAATTAATTTTGTGTTTTTAGGTAATAAATAAAGCTCGGAGAATTTGAGGAGCCAAGAGCGAAGAATTGAGTCGAGCATCTATGGAGCAGATAGCCAAAGCCGCGCGCGAATCGGTCATTGCAAAGAAGACATGGGCTAGAGCTACCCGAGACCCGGATCCGAACCCGCTCGTCCCGAGCCGTTGAGATCTCTCCCGGGACGCATCATACGGTCGCTGCCTCCACGTGCATCGAAGATCGCTGCTCCGTGCTACACCAGATCACATCAAAAACCGGCTACCTCTCTCGCCCGTTCGGATCGCAGCCCACTCCATCCAACGCTCGCTAGGCTAGTCTCATCATTCCCCCGATGCACCCGCTCAACACCACAACACCCTATACCCTATACCCCCACGACCGAACCCTAATCTACCCTCATTTTCTCTCCTCTCTCTCTTTCTTCTTCCCCTACCTCTCGCAACTCCCTCTCCCCGACCAACTCTCTGTTCTTCCGACACCACCTCCACCTTCGCCATCACCACCACACCACCAACCATCCTCGACACTCCAACATCAACCCCGCTACCAGCAGCACCTCTCTAGTTTTAGCTTTTCTCTTTCTTAGCTTCTCTACCCTAGAAGCTAACTTAGAGAAAAACTAAAACTAGGGTTTACTTCATCACCAAAGCATGGGATGTCTCGAGAGCGCGACGTGACAACGGAGCGGATGAATCGAGCATGGGTTCGATTATCTTTCTTTTCTTTTTTTTTATTTTAAATTGATTTAGGGTTTGTTTGTTTTAGGGGAGAGTTGCATGTATAAATTGAAGACATGGGTTTGTGTAGAAGGGACGCTGGATTAGCCAAAGGCGGTCAATTAGGTTTATTTTGTGTTACTTTGATGTTTTAATTACATTTGCTAGGGTTTAGATGAAACCCATTATCAACTCGCTAAATTTGGTTTCTATTTTTGATATTGTTCTTATTAAGCTTTAAATGTTTAGGATAAATTCAATCTAAACATCTCAAAGATGTTGCTTTCACAAAGTGTATGTCAAGCATCCTCTGTGAGTCGATCATCTCCATGTTGTGTGTGTGCAATTCATGCCTTATTGTCCATTATCAATCCTTAGACTAATTGTGCCCTGATAAGACAATTAGTACTTTGGAAAGATACCCTAATTGTGATTGGATTATCCATCCTGAGATAGGTTAGTCATCTAAGTAAGGAACTTGATCTGTGATTAGTTGTACTTTGAAAAGACAGCTAATACTAGGGGTTAGTTAGTTACTTTAGTTGATAATACACCATCCATTGACACCGGATAAGCAGAAGCTTGCATCTTGTTCGGTATCCATAAGAAGGGATAAGAACACTATCGTAACTAGGACTGAATTAGCTAGGATTAAGGGGTGGATTCGACACCCTAGTGCTTTTATATCTCTCGCTTTAGTTTAGTGTCACATTTCAACCTCGCCGCTTGACACCAACAATCTTTTGTTACATAATCACCTTAGAATTCAGTTAAGAAAGCCATAGATCATACTTAGGCACACCCTAGTCCTTGTGGGATCGACCCGTACTTGCCGCGTCTCCAATAGACGCCGTGCACTTGCGGTTATCACCGTAGGCCGTAAAATATAACCATCTTCGAGGCCTACCATTAATCTTCGTTTTTTAGTTGTTGTTGATGATTTTCATCGACTTTTCTCCATCGATCAAATTATTTTTTTAATAAACTGATGTCGTCGATGGATCTGGTTGAAGAATAAGGGCAAGCAAAACATGATAGAACACAAAATCAAACACAGGAAGTGACGAAGTGGTGGTGTAGATTTTGTTGGTGTTGATTCTGGTTGTGGTGGAAGCGATGTAGATGATGGTGGGAGCGATTTCATTGATTTGATTTTTTTTTCTGTCGTAAGAATTGATGAAGAAGAGGGACAGTGAGGAGGATAAATACAGAATCATCAAAAATTATGTTTTTAATGAAAAATTTTAATTATGCTACTAGGGACATTTGTGAAGTTTGTAGGGATATTTGTGAAGGCCCATCAAAAGGAAGGACAATAATTCAATTTCCACAAGAAAGAAAGGTTGAAAAACCTAGTGACTCCCTGGTTTTGTAGGGGTGGGTTTAGTGTGGATCCCACCCCTCTCTCTCACACTCACACTGTTTCGGTATGGCCCGCGGGATTCAACTCACAGATACTAATCATTTCCGGTCCGATAAAGTATAACAGTTTTCGATCTCCTCTTTTCTTGGAGAAAATTTTCAGATGCGTTAAAAATTCGAGATGACATAACTTATGAAGCATGTTGGGTTTGGAAAAATTTGAATTGGTTAACCATCTGCAAAGCAGGTCGTGATTATGCAGTAATTTGAGACAACATGGTACGTGGATAATTTATTTACAGATACGAATTCGGCTAAACAAATTCGGCATATAGTAACTTTTAACAACATTTATCATTTTTGCTTTAATGATTTTATTTTAAGGAGCTATATTGGCATATGTAAATTTATCCATCGATTAGAGGAGATATCATACTTGTCCACGAGTTTAAAATCCTTGGCCAGCTATCCATAGTTGGAAGAAAAAAAAGGTAGACGTTGATAGGAAATGGTGATGCGATGCAGTGTACATGGGAAGCATAACACGTAAATTGTAAATTTGTAAGTATGTGTATAATTTGTTTAATGTTGAATATTCGCTAAATTAAGTCGTGACTCCTTTGACGTACAATGGTACGAATAATGCAAATTAAGAATAGTTTGCCACCAATTTGGAAAATGAATGACTTATTCCACCATTTCAATAATAGCAAAAACTAGCTAGAGTTTTCTCCCCATTCCCGTCCCTTTGTTTTCAATGGCCCAAACCTCCACCTGTATCCGCATGGAATGCAAATTCACAGGTCTTGTAAACGATAGATTCGATTCCCACCAACACTCCATGTTGAATGGCCATAAATAACTGTTTGGAGAATTAAATCTGGTTGGTAGTTGGTTTAATATTGGTTTCCGGGTATTCATGCACCGTCGTTCGAACTAGCACCCAAATAATAGATTTATTTATTAGATTCAGGCAAAGAAAATTTATATGCTATAATGCCTTGATAAGGAAAACAAAATGAGAAATTTGTGACAAATAATCAAAATGACATGAGAAATTAGCGTATCTACATTACATACCTGTTACATGATTTTGTACAAAAAGTTATTTCATGTGTGTGTTTAGTCTGAAATCCTAACCCCAGCTGCTTTAATCAAAATCATAAATCCATATACTAACTTTGTGCTTTTCATTTTAGCATCAGTTTCGCATTTATCCATTAAAACACAAAAACGAAATGAATTTCATCGTATTTTATATTTTGGACTTTTTTTTTATTAATATTTCAAGAACCTGATCAACTTTGGGCCTATGCATTTTATTTGAGCCTATTTTTTTGCACCCACATAGATGGAAAGGATAAAAGGTGTTTAAAGAGGATGATGGTAGAGACTTATTCTCACTAATAAAAGTTAAAAACTTAAATCAAATCTGTTAAATTCTACTATGTTAGATATTTTTTTGTCAACTAATTTAGTTTAATTAGTTTTTTTAATGATTCATACATTCAAAATCGAAAATTTTCAAAACCTTGGGCTTTATGGATTTATCCAGAATTGGCTAATCTAAATGTCTAAATTAGACGATTTTGCATAATCGGCGATATGCACATATAAACATCGGCCGATCGTCTTTGATGTCCTTCATGGTCAAGAACATCAACCCGAATTGGTTGATGTAAACATTCATATAGGACGAGTTTTGCATGCATGCTATAGGCGCCATAAACGGCCAATAAAAACATTCATATCCACCAATTGTTATAATCGGCCTCTATATAAATAAATATCGCAATCCTAAACTCTAAACCCCAACTATATAAATAAATATCGCAATCGATTTATAAAAGCATTAACATCCGTCGGTTGTTGCAATCACCATATATATAAATACATAGCAAATCGATTAATAGCGTTCTTCGTGAATAAGAACCTGAACCCGCTTATAAGGGCGTGAACATCAATCAACTTGGTTGATGTTTTTACAAAAAAAAAAAAAAAAAACATTAGTGATTAAAAATCTACTAATTACCCAAATTAGCACTTTTTCAGTCAAAAATAAATTATTCATTATCGAAAAAGAGTTGGGTAAGGAGTTTGAGTTTATTCATAGTTACCCGCTTTATTAACTTCTATGATAGGCCCCAAATAAAGAACCGTTTTTTTGGACCAAACCTTTTTGGGGGACCAAAGGTTTTATTTTGGGTAAAGACATTAGAAGTAATTCTAGGTCACCCCATATCTAGTTATTTATTTAATACCTAATCTACCCTCTTAATTAAATTTAGGTTATGATTAGTGAAATGATTTAGTTAAAAACAATTAGTGAGATTAAATTAAAAGATGGGTTTATTATTAGTTGAGTAGAATTATTGTGAGAGTAGAGTTAGATAAGATGAAGGAGAAAAACATGAAAAATCATTTTTTTTTTTCCAATTCACCCTTTGAGTATTCAAACGATGGATTTTATCAACCACAACCGGAGGAAGAGTATTTGGGTGAACAAGTATGCTCCAAACTTAGATAATGTATGTTGAATTGGTAAAAACTTCCCAAAAATGTAAAATTTTGAACTGGATTTTGAACAGCTTCGGTTATTTTATATGAAGAAACAAGTAACCGAACTCATCTGAAGGTGTTGTTCGGTTGCTTTGTGAGGATGAACAAGTAACCGAACTCATCTCAATGTGTAGTTCGGTTGCCTTGGGAGATAAATAAGTAACCGAACTAGTTTGAAGGTGTAGTTCTTGCTTGATCCAAACACACAAAAGTTACCGAACTCCATATTAATGGAAGCTCGACATGCAGCGTTATGTTCGGTTGGTTCGCAACCAACCGTACTTTACGTACAAATAAATTTTAACCAAAAGTGTATAAGGTTCTGCTGGTTCGCAACCGCATGCTTTGCGATCCAACCGAACTAAGTTTAATAAGTTCTAGTTGTTTCAAACTTGAGATCAATTACACAACCAACCGAACTTAACAAACAAAAATTTCTTATGTTTTTAACCGTAGAGTTCTATTGCATGGGAAAGCTTTAAGATTTTTCAAATAACCAACAAAGTTGATAGAGTTCGGTTATAAGAGAAATAAAAATAATGGGAAAAAAATAAGAAGGTTCGGTACATGGCAACTTTTTTCTTATGTTTTTAATCCTAGAGTTCTTGTTACATGGCGCTTTATACATTTATGCGAAACAACCTAACTCGTCGGTTCGGAACATAGTTATAAAGCATATAAAACCGAACTCATTCAAGGTGTAGTTCGGTTGCTTTGTGAGGATGAACAAGTAACCGAACTCATCTAAATGTGTAGTTCGGTTGCCTTGTGAGATGAACAAGTAACCGAACTCAACATTGTAACCTCCATTAAACCTCTCGCAACTTCCATTTTCAACTCATTTTGATGATTACTTCTCATTTTTTCAACCAAAAACAAACGACAAGTAATGGGTTTGTGAGAATATCTTTGCTAAAGATTTAAATTAAGCTATATATATATATATATATATAGAGGTGGTGGTGGTTGTTGGTGGTGGTGGTAATCGGTGGTTGGTGGTGGTGATAATCAGCGGTGGGCGGTGGTGGTGGTAATCGGCGGCGGTGGGCGGTGGTGGTGGTAATCGGCGGCGGTGGGCGGTGGTGGTGGTAATCGGCGGCGGTGGGCGGTGGTGATGGTCGGAGGTGGTGGTGGTAGTAATCGGCGGTGATGGGCGGTGGTGGTGGGAGGAGGTGGTGGTTATATATATATAGTGAGAGAGAGGTGGTTATTAGGTTGGTTTTAAATTAAATTAGGTTAGCGTGAAGGTAATTTCAACGCATTAGGATACCCTTATAACTAGAGGGAAGGTGGCCTTAATAAGACCATGGTCCTCAAAAAAACCATGGTCCCCAAATTACGGTTCCAAATAAATAGAATAGGCCCAAAACTAGCTAGGTCCAAGAACTGTTAGATGAAAACCCATGGCTTAAACGGCGGCTGTGATGAGGTAAATGGATCGACAAAGTAATACACATTACCCAATAGATGCTTAAATAGTCCAATTAATTATAATCCCTTGGATTGGATTAGCAGCTGCTGATACAAATAAATTGTGTTGAAGCTCCAATTTTTGAGATGATATATATGAGATGAATCAACGAAGTATACCATGATGGTTAAATAGTCAAATGGATTATAATCCTCGGTACTGCATCAAGTTCTCAAGATTTAATTACAGGAGTATGTCATGGACACACAAAAGCTACTTCTGAATCTTGATATTATTCTCTTTTGTCAAGAAAGTAGTCCCAAGTACTGAGACCTAATTGTATTTGAAAAGGGGAAATTAGGCTAAGGCCCAACCCATGGATAACCCATAATATGAGGCCCTTAATTAAAAGAAGTTTAAATCTAGGCCTGAGTTATAAAAGACATCCATGCCCTTTTATATATTGTCAAGCCCCAAATTAAATAAAATTTAAATTTAAGCCCAAAATTATTAAAATATAGTGTGAATGTGTAAACAGAAGTTACACATGCATATGGCATGTGTATCCAGAAGTTACACATCCTTATGCCATGTGTGTAATGCAAAGTTACATCAAAAAATAGACACCAAAAAGAACGACAAAAAAATTACATATTACTTTAATACATGTATTACATGTATTTACAATAATTTTTTTAGCATGTGTAACTAGAAGTTACACACTTAAATCTAGTGTAATTGAGAGTTACATATGCATCTATCTAGTGTAATTGAGAGTTACACATGCATCTGATTTGTGTATTGCGTTAACTCAAATTCCGTTGAGACCATTATCACATTTAAGCAATTAGCTTTTATGAAGTTATCCTCAAGAACTTAAATGTAAATAACAAGCAATCAAGATTAATAAGATCAAAATTAATAGTACGCACAACAATATATATTCAAGTTTCACCTACACGAGATCACATTCTATCATAAGGAGATGTGAGATCAAGTAATTAAAAACGAGCTTAAGACACAACTTTGTCTTTAAGAATTCAAATTTTTTAAACTCAAAACAGTGCTCATCAAACACACCAAAATATAAGATATGCAGATACACATCCACATAGCATGTGTAACTATAAATTACACATTCAATTAGATGTGTAATTTTATAGTTACACATCCAATTAGCATGTGTAACTAGCATTACACATCCATAAAGCTTGTGTAAATTGGCATGCATAATTTTTGGTTACAAGGTTTGTTCATTTTAGCATGTGTAATTAGAAGATACCCATGCATCTCGTCTAGTGTAATTAGTGAGTTACACATGCATCCTACTTGTGTATCAGAGTCACACAAGCATATAACATGTGTAACTAGAAGTTACACATGCATCCTACTGTGTAATGTGAATAAATGCACACTAGGATATAGAATTTGAAACTAAAAGCAACAAGAGAGGGATCCAAAAGGTGTACCCGCCAGCGTGATAAATGTCGTCTTCCGTCCCATTTTCACCAAGCATAACTTCAATATGAGGATCAAAACTCTCCTCCATGATATGAAGCTCAAATTTTTCTATTTGCAATACGAAGTTAACGTCGAAAGATGAGGTCAATTCATGAACTATCGCATCCTTGAAAATATGGTTAAACAATAAAGACTTCAAACACATATGTAAACGGAAAATAAACAACCCAATTAGAAGCTTCACCAACACTTTTCTCATACATTAAGACAACCCGAAAGTCCTAATGATTCAAATCTAATCCAGATTTTCAATTATGTCTTTAGTTAATGATATTTCATAAGTTAAACAAGCATTTATAGGTATATAATGGCAACTAAATCTCCTTCGTTTAAATCAAATATGGCTTTTACCGAAATCGAATCTTAATCGTAGATAAACCTAAATCAAATACCTATGACGATCAAGTCACCACCACTTTCTACAAACGATCATCATGCATATGACATAGACTTTATATCCAATCCAATTAGTCATGTGTATCTATAAGTTACACATCTAATTATCATAACTAGTAGCTACACATCTAATTAGCATGTGTATATATGTGTTACACATCTAATTAGACATGTAACTAGTAGCTACAAGTCCATTCATCTTGCCAAGTTATAACACTGCAACATGATCAAATCATGAATCAGAACGAACGATAATGTATGTCGATATATAAGAAATCGCTGATCATCGCCTCCGCATAATCTATACATGGCATGACTATACATTAAGATTCAGACACAATGATTACTCTCCAAGAATAAGCACATAGCCTCCAGACAGAACCAAAAGATACTGTTCCATCGCGAAATGTAGTTACCATCTTTCAGAGTCAATGGAAACTCAAACGTATTATATTCAAACTCCCTTCATATTTCTTTGTTACGATCCTAAACAAAATAAATAAACTTTTCAAATCGGCATTGTATTAAGATCAACACCAATACTAAGCACCAAGCAACTTCATTTGCTATCTTTTGCTTATGTGCCTAAGCTACCTCAAAAACTTCAAAAAGAATTTGAGTGCATTGAATAGTTTGTTTCCTTTTCATGGAAGAGTCGAAGGAGAAAGTTTTAAGATAAAGAATTGACTGCTTTACTCGCTTCTTTAGCTAGATCATCATCCAAACCGGTAACGATGGTCCTTTATCGAGAACAAGTTGTCCATAAAGAAACTTCCAACCAATGTTATCTAGTCATTAAAATATGCATGATATATCTTTTCATAAGAACATGCAATATATAGAATATAAACTTTATACCCCGGAGATGTAACTAGAAGTTACACATCCTCGCTAGTTATCGCAGATCATCATCCAAACCGAATGATGGTCTTTATCGAACAAGTCATAAAGCAACTTCCAACCAATGTTATCTAGTCATTCCAATATGCATGATATACCTTTTCATAAGAACCTAATATATAGAACATAAAATTTATATCTCGGATGTAACCTGCTAGTTACACATCCTCGCTGGTCAGGATAGCTAGCATTTGGACATCCATATGCCAACATATGTGCATGATATAACTTTTCATAACTAGCAGTTACACATCCTCTTTGTTCATATAATCAGCGATTGAACATCCATATGCTAGTTCATCCAATATGCATGATATACCTTTTCAAAGAACTCCCAATATATAGAACATAAACTTTATATGCCAGTTACACATCCCAAGAACTTTATGTTCATTAGTGCTCACCAGATCGTTATTTTTATGATCAAATGGATTAAGTAGCCAACAAAAACCATTTTCAAGATGAGTTAATGCCAACATATGAAACTTCTAATGAAAAATGAAGGCATAATTTTGATGATACTGTAGTTACGTGTCATGATACTAAATTGCTTATGTTGTTACTATTTAAATAACTTAAAACATCCATGAAATCTATCATGAACAGATGAAATCGAATTTAATAATGGATGAAACCTAAATCAAAACCATGGGTAATATAAATGATGATTCAACATATCAATCTAAAATCAATTTTGACCTCGTCTAGAAATTGAGAGTGAGGAGTTAGGGCGATTTAGATGAAGAATAAGATCTGAATTTTCTTTCATGATTCTTCAAAATTGATGTTTGAAAATCCTAAAATGCTTTTCTGTTTTTCTTTTTTTATCATATGGATAAAATCTCTTAATTGAAGCATCATGACAAAAGAGAAGATGATACTTATCCCAGATACTTAGATAGTTGATGAGTTAATGTTGAATTTATAGGATCCGTTAATTGAAATCTGCTTTCAGGATTATTTTCAACCCAACCCATACTCCTTCTCCTGGGTGGTGGATTTATAATCTAATAACGCTGTTGTCAATTTTAATACTCATTCAAACCTTTGATCTTTCCTATTTTAGAATAAACCACAGAACAAATTGTTACAATAGCAACAGTGAAAAAATCAATGCGATGAAAAACATAAGAATCATTGAATTAATCGATTTTCAAACCTAAATTTAATCAAGTCGAAAAAATTGATCGCCTCCACTTTTTTTATCTATAACTTCTTCACCATTGTTGCGAAGAAGATCTAAAAGAAGAAGATGAAATGAATTTGAGAAAACCCTAAAGTTTTTTTCTCTCAAACCGAGAGAGAGAGAGAGATGAGAGAGAAATAAAATGGTGAAATGAATGGATATTATGATTTTTATCTTGTTTATATTGAAAAGGGGTAAAATTGACATTATGAAATGTCACTTTTATTATTAAGCCCTAAAATAAAAGTTTTGGGCCTAGAAATATCAAAATATGAAAGAATGGAGTTGATAGTGAATGATCCATTTTGTGGGGCTTCATATGTTAAACCCATATAGTAGAGTTTATAGCATTTTTTCACAT